>OZ007583.1:32678713-32888713 GCA_963931925.1 Onchidella celtica | reverse complement strand
AATCTGTCGCAGCCGCTAAAGTTGAGAAAATCGAGCAAAATGATGAATGGGACAACAATATATGATTCTGTTAATAGAAAACAATATCAAAAGTCGGAAACGCTGTATTTCGCGACCTTAGTTCTTGTTTGTTCTACCTCCATTGTCTGAAAAACTGGAGACGTTTTAGTGTGTAGATGAAGCTTAAGAAATGTACACTTTGACACACTTGTTTAAAATGCGTTGGTGCACTCATCAAGCTGTTTCACAATTCCGATTATTCGAACTCCCTATCATTAAATTGAAGCCGCAAACGTTTAACGACGAATTTCTTAGCTGTGCAAAGAGTGAAGTTGGAACAAATAAGTTTTAATCATCACTTTGCTTGATTTTACTGAACTTGGGTGGCTGCACATGTTACTCATTCTCTGCCGTCGCCTTACATTAGTAAATTATGCTAATATAGACTTTTTAAATTGCCACATACACGGCACTTACTCGCAATATTCAGGTGCCACCGAATTTTTCTTGGGTTTGTCAGACCTCCAAGAATGCCACTGACCAGACATCAATGCCATGAATTTGGCGATCTTTCTGTACCCTGGACTGACCGGTTCTGTTCCCGGCTTGTGGTGCAGGCGTAGAATGAAGACAGACACAACAACACAGGTGGCCGTGATGCCCAGTAGCATCGTTAAATATACGGCCAGAATTGAGATCTGGGGATGCAAGGAAAACTAGTGACCAAAATAACGAACAAACAAACAAAAATGGACTGATAGAAACTGAGGTCAACAACCGTTCTCACTGTAGCATGGTTGCCAGACTGAAATGTAAGTTAAAACCAAACAACACTAGCCAGAAAAAAGCCAAACAAATTTCCGTACAGTTTTCATAAATTATTAAAATCACTGGAAAAGCTCCAGAACCAGATCAATATTACTCTTCCCATTTTGCAACATTTATTTGAAAGCAATGTTTCTGCAACGATTGTCACGATATCATCGAGAAGATTCAGCATTCTGTTTCTGGTCCTAATTTTAACAGGCCGATGCATGAGAAAATATCCTCTTAAACTATAGCATTGCAGACCGGGCTTATTAGGCAAGCAAAGACAAAGGTGGCCAGCTCTTTAAATGCTCGATGGTAAAGTATATCGATCCAAAACTACAGGGTGTGTAGGGGTCGTAAGGTGGGTGACAATCTTTTTAAAAAAAAACAACGCAGTAACATATCTTTATTGCCTAGTGTGACCTTGCTGGTTTTCACTTTCTTGACAATTAGCGGCAGAAATCATGGGATATGTACATGCCTGTAACTGACCAAAACATTTCATTGAAAGAAAATGTTTTAGAAAAAAGAATGGTAGGTAGCTTTCGTGCAGACAATAGTACGCAAAGAAAAAAAGCCAGCAAAAAGCCAAATAAATTTTCTGACGCCCGCCACTTCTTTAAAAAAAATCCAGGGGCTCTAAAAAAGCCAATCTGATAACCTAGCATTGTGGTGAACGGTAAATGCATAGGCATATATTCTCTTTAAAAAAGAAAAAGGAACTGTTGAAGAAAAACGGGTGCTCATGCCCGCCCGACTAGTTGGATCGTGACATCACGACACTGAATTTCAATGAGCTCTAAGTAGTCGGCTCTTGCGCCAGGTCCCAGTGAAACTCAGTGTCGTGACGTCACCATCCAACTACATGCAGTTGGTCGATCAAAATCGGCCAGTGCGCGCCGAACCTCAATTCAAAATTTAAGTCTTCGAAGAGTGGAGAGCATACGACTATTAAAACTACGTACTTGCTATCATGTATGTATGTGTGGTCGTAAATAGTTGGGCTAGTGTATAGGCAGGCACACGGGTACGTAGCACAGAAGTAGGTAAGCTGGTAAGTAGATATTACAAAATATGACATGGACAATGAACGGCCAGTGAATATGATGGCTGGGCCAAAAATAGGTTTACGGTAATTTTTTATAATTTTTTTGTTGTTGTTATAAATGTATTATTTCTTTGTGTTATAGGAGCACTAAGAACGCTGGCGGGACATCTGAGTGAAGACTAAAGAAAGTAGATCATAAGGCAGTACTGGGGGGCAGAAAATGCCGCAAAGGTGGGCTAGTGTGACAGGAGGCCACTGACACTACCAACACATCCGACACTATATGGTATCAAGATAACTTTGATGCAAAGGGATCAGTGGTTAATGCACCATGATCTGGACGCCTTCAAATGTCTGCTTCAGTCTTCCAATACAGCCTCAGAATCTACTTTCTTTGTTTTTCATTCAAATTTCCAGCCAGCTACTTCCCGCCATCGACCGTAATGCCTGTCAAACAAACAGAAATATTGAATAAATAAAATAATAAGAAGAAATAAATACTGTGTATCTATTTTTTGGCCCACCCGGTATTGTTTATATTAAAATCCAAAACATAATTAAAACTTTAAATATATTCAAATACATATAGAAAAGGAATGAGGACAAGAGGACGCCCCGAGAGACGATGGAGAGATGAAATTATTATACAGAGGAGTGGACACGCATGGACAAGACCGACTGAAAACAGAGAAACAGAGACGAATGGAGATCTTTGGTGGAGGGCTACCTCCTGCAGTGAACGGGCAACACCTAACAAGATCAAGAACAAAGTAGTCTAACTAGCCGCCTGCCTTACCGACACCGATGTGTTTGGCAGGTGGGCAGAGACAATGGACAAGTACACAGCGTAGGCCAATAGGACTGTGATGCCAATGGTCATTTTCTCTCCGGCATCTGCAGGCAGCGCGAACACCGTGGATGAGGTCAGGGATAGAAAGAGAACCTGAAAGAAATAACATTATCTCATACTGTAATCTGATAGCTGGGAGGCTATGGACCCAGCCAGAAACCTTACTGAAATCCTAGTATCAAGTTTGCTCGCATGACTTTGTTCCCACGAAAATCCGCTGGTTACGACATCTTGCTGACGTCGGTATGATGCAGGAATCAGGCCCTATGGTAATCCAACCACCCTTACGGAAATAAGAATATGATTTTTTTTTTTTTTGAAAAGGAGGAGGGGGAGGGGTGACACTAGGACCGATAAAACAGCAGAAACTTCACTTTGAAACTGTCAGTCTGGTGGGGCCAAGCAGGTCTGTTGTGGTGTCTGTTCTACAGCGGTGTAACTTACAGTGAAATAGGACTTTTATTCTATATGACTTCGGTGTAACCACAGACAACGGAGGTAGATAAGATGGGACTGTATCTTCTTCACGGCTTTAAAAAACTATCAAACGTGCGCAGTTTATGAGCTGACCGGGGGCGGGATCCATCGCGCATTGTGCGAAAACAGTGCTGGGCCTAATGAAAGATTTCAGTTGTGTTTTCATGTATCCGGAAGCCGTAATGGCATCGGAAATGTCAAAAATCCATCAAGTGGTAAAATGAAAGTGTTTCCAGTTAGCTATTTGAAGAGTTCTTGACGCTTCCGTTGCCGTTTCTGTTTCCCCACACATGAAAACACCTCTTAATGATACGATTTTATTACACATCAACGGCAACTTAAAACAAGATGTAAAAAAAATACCAGTTTTCTTGCTTTGACTGAAGTTTAAAAAATGCTAAATGAGCCACTTCAATCAAGGTTTAGACAGGTAGCACGTATAATTCAGTATTTTCTCTCTGTTGGTTTTGAAAAATATACGACACTGTTTATTACTTCCGCGGATTCGACTCTACCGTGCTCACAAAGAGTGCCACCTGTCCCATCTTATCGTATCTCAGTACTTCAATGGACGAGTATTTCACTATTTGGTAAGCATGCAGGTACGTAGCATAGAAGTAGGTCACCACGGAAGTGGGTATAACAAAAATGGAAGAGGATAATTAACAAGCAATGAACATAATTAAAACTTCATCCAGCGTGAAAATACCGGAGTTTGTCAACTGGTGCTTTTTAACACACACACATACAAATACGCAAGCAGTCAGGCAGGGAGGCACGCACGCACACGCACACATAGACATGCAAGCGCCTACCGGCAGTATTATATTCACGATATAAAAAGTCCTCCTTCTCTTCAAGAGCAGCTTAAATCTTATCTTTGTTCTCGAGTCTTCATCGCTCAGATTCTCCGCATCTGTCTGGGAGAGAGAGAGAGAGAGAGAGAGACAGCAAACAAATGAATGAAATGAGGCAACAGAAACAACAGTATTTAACATTTAATGGAATTGCACAGCGGAAGTTTTCAATTCTTGGGGGGGGGGGGGGGATGCAAAGACGCCACAACGGCCACTTGAAATAATTGAAAACAAAATCTAGAACAGTGTTTCTCAAGGTCGGGCGTGGCAATATTTGAGGGGAGGGAGGGGGGGGAGGAGGAATTTTAGAATGGGGCATTGGGATGTATCGGGGGGTATTTGTTGTAAGCGATATTTTGCCGACTTTGAGGTTTTGTCATGAAAGTGGTTCTCTCACTCCTAATTTCTGTATGTATAAGTGTCATTCCAATCGGTTAAAAACTTTTCGAGGTATGTGACATAATGTTTTATGCATTTCAGCCCTCATATTTTTTTTTCGAAAAGGCAAACATGCACATACATAGACAATATGGCAAATACCCGACGATATACTGCATACTAACTTTCTGATGATGATGAGGTGCACGTTTTGCTTTTGTTTTTTGCAAATTAAAATGGGGCGTGGGGCACAACAACAAAAATTTTGAGAAACACTGATCTGTTGGTTAGGGTTTCATCGAATTTCTGTTATTACCTCCAGCAGTATCCACTGTCCATTTTCCGAGAAATCCTCAAGTGATATAGACTTGACAGGATTAATGTTGACATCTATTTCATTGTTGGTAGAGAAAGCTGTCTCGAAGTCTATGTAGCACACCTGGAAATTTACACATGTTAGTGAACGTTACATTTTCTCATCGATCATTGAGTTGCAGCTATCTGTCAATCATCCATCCATCCATCCATCCGTCTAATCTAATCTAATTTAATTTTTTTCCTTAAATCGTTTTACGTTGTACGTGTTAACATTTGTTAAAAATGAATTTGACGATGGACATAAAGCCCGAAGGTTGGCAATTTCTTCCGTCTTTAATTCTTTTGGAATTTATGTACATTGCAAATTTTAAAGTTTTCTTGTTGTTGTTATTTTCGTTATTGTTGTTGCTATTTTCCTTATGCAAGTTTTCGCAACATACAATTCTTTTTTGCCACGCCAAATTTTCCCGACCTTAGCTCTTGTTTGTTCCACCTCCGCTTTTTTTGCACAACTGAGAAATTCGACGTTAAACGTTTGTGGTTTTAGTATCATAATAAGGAATTAGAATACACTGAAATTGTGAAACTGCTTTGTCACAAAGCGCAGGTGCAGGCAATGATACTGCAAATGCGGTTTGCAACCTTGGGATGTTCCGGCCTATGAGGGACTACAACACACCAATGGAAACAAGTGCTTTACAGTTATACACACAATAAATTTATTGGGACACGTGGGATGGGGGCTTAATTCATGTTAGTAAAATAGTCTAAATAACGTGACAGAAAGGATGGACAAATATTTCATACAGATATTAAAATGGCAATGATCCAAAGATAATAAATGTGACAACAATAACCTAAACTAACTACCCTGAAAGAAAAGGTTTCTGATTAATACAATAGAATGACAAGGAAATGGATTATAATATGTTACACTAAAACACAGATGAAAAGGTAGTTGTATATCTCACCAGCTCTGCACTCAAAGAACGTTTCACACAGAATATATCGACACTTTTCCAATAATTACTCTAACTAAAATGTTACTAAAACTTGTCCTATATCTTGAATCTGTAAACTTGACGATGATGGTCCTAACCGAAGAAAGTCAGGTCTCTTGAGAAACTGGACTCCACAAGATAATGTTCTCTTAAATTCACTACAGGTTATACTGTCAATACTGTCCTGGGCACAGCTACAGGATACACTCAATTACAAATATGTCCTTACTCCATATAAAAAGCACTGTCCACATCCACAAGATGACTACTAGTATATAACTAATGTCCTGATAAGGCTCTGGCCACAGTCACAGGATACACAACAGGATCGAAATGTCCTAACAATATGCACAGGATACTTTAAAACAGGTGGTTACTTTATGGTCTTGGCCTCTGGCCTTCCCGCTGTTCTGTACAGACACGCCGGGTACAATGCTCTACACGCGGACAGAAGCCTGCCTGGTCACGCTGAGACTTACAGGTCTAACACTGCCACAAGAAGAGAGTACAACACTGGAAATTAATGAGTTCCTTAAGAACTTAAGATATGTGCAACATATGCACCGCGTACATGAGCTAACTTTAACTTTAAGCTTAGACTCACACGCCGCTCTAACCGAGCTTATTTCATGCTTTGACGAAGCAAGAAATACAGTAATTTACTATGACTAAGTCCTACGCGAACTTGAAAGTCATAAACGCTCTATACACGAGCTAACTTAACACACCGTATAGGCTATGTTAATATACGTCTGCGTCCTACAATAAGAACGACAGACAGGTACACCACTCTACGTGAGCAGGACCTCGCTCCACACGAGCTAAATTTTAATACAGGCCTTAATAGACACTGTAAATACACGCCTGAGTTCTACAGGCAGGTACACTGCTTCGCACGAGCAGGACCTCGCAGTGAGCCTATCGCAAGCGGACTGACTACTCCAGATTTGCTCTGGAATATATACAGAAACTCAAAATTACAGAAAATTACAGAGGGGAAAACTGGGAGTTCTACCTAGCTCAAATTCGTGAGCCATAAAAACGTGCACGAAGATTCTACGGTGGCCTAACTCGGACGCTGGGGTATTAGGTGGACAGGTCAGAGATAATTGCTCTACCCGCAGGTAGCCTGAGACGTAACTTGGAACAATAGATCAGGAAGGTGGACCGATCGAACGGGCAAGGGGACGGTCATTACGCGGCATTTCGTTACATGCTTGATAAGTGCCATAACGCATTTTAAACAAGTGTCAAAGTGTGCACTTGTTATACCTCTTCTATATACTAAAAGATCTCCAGTTTTTCAGAAAATGGAGACAGAATAAAAAAGAACTAGGATCGCTTTTTAACGGAAACATGTTGGTCGACGGGTTGCAATCCGGACAATATATTATTTTTGTAAAGGAGAAATACCTGAGTATCGAAGGGATAGTATGTAACCACGATATCACATGCTGTCAGGAGAAGTGAACTGGGTCCCCAGAGCACATCGCCTCCGTCAGTGAGACGCACAGGATGTTCGTCATACCTGGGGCACAACAAGATGACACATCTCACATACATGTACTTATCATTTACAAACATTTTACCAACAGGATATTAGCAAGGACATTGAAATATTTCCTGTGATGACAGACAGAGACAGACAGACAGGCAGGCAGCAGGCAGGCAAGCAGACAGGCAGACAGACAGTCACGCAGACAGACAGACAGACAGATAGATAGATTGACTGACCACTGACCCTAGCTGACCCTGTGAGGTGACACTATTAGCCACTACTATATCAGGCAACCATACATCCTGTTGCTGTACAATGACCGTCCACACACCACCAAACCTTGTCATATTCCAGGACAGAATTTCATCAGACCAACGCAGATTTAGTGCTGCGTTCGTAAACATCGTCTGATCTTTCTCTCTCACCTGAAAAATGAATGTTTTCATGCTCACTTTATATCAGGCACCTACATGTATTTCTATATTAAGGCTCATAGTGCACCGTGTCAAGTCGGTTCTGATTGGACCAAAGAGCTCAAAAGATAGACTAGAGCGGGGAATAGGTCAAGTCACCGAGCACCTTATGGGGCCTCGAGGGGAAACAAAAGGAGTGCAATGTTTCGACTAAAGAGTTTGCAAATTATGAGAACTTATTGCGTACTATTAGTGTGGGCTGTAATCAATAGTCGCTTGCCCTCCCTTTGTCGGCAGCGACGCACTTAGGTGGCTACACGAATCGCCATCTTTTAACGGACGAAGAGAGGCGCGGTAGCAGAGTGCTCTCTCTTGTCTATTATCTATGTGCTTTGGACTCAATATTACAAAACAGAAAATCTTGGGGGTCGCAGCAAGGCTTGAAGCAAAGTCAAAATATGGCACAATGGAACAGAAAAGTTAGATTTAGCAGAGTCTGGCGTAAAGCTAGATTTTCATGTGTACTGAAACGGAAACGGCATCGGAATGGTTAAAAAAAAAACTTCAGGTAGTGAAAAAGAAATAATGTTTTCATCTACCGGTATACGGAAATGCCGTTCCCGTACACACAGAGGCACTCTTTCTTTTTACTTTTTGGTGGATTTTTGACGTTTCCGTTGCCGCTTCCGTACACATGAAAATACAGTTTAAGAAGTAATACTGGAACGATCAATCCTGTCTTGTGACCTGAGGCAGCATTTTGCGTTTTTATCTTGGTATCAAAGCAATGCATCACTTCGAGCAATCATACATTGACGGACGTGCTGCGCTCCAAAAATCCAAATCTGGAACTCGTAGTTAAGTACTCATATTTGCATAACGTACTACATGTTTCTCTTTATTTGTTCAGTTTTGTTATTTGTTCAATTTCCTTTCCTGTGACATTTTTTTTTTTACCTGTTGAAGATCAATCGATCGAAAGCTTGATTCGTCTGTCCTTTTCCACTGCTATTTATTGTGTCGTTTCTGTATTACTTCTTACGCGAAGTTTTGCCACACACAAATTTTCTTTTTCTTTTTGCCATATTTGGATTGTTTGGAGTCAGTGCGCGAGGTCTTCATTTCCGCCAGTTGACTCATGACAGTTTTGACGTGCCGGAACTATATGTATTGAGAGCCCTTTACTTCACTCTCACTAGCACGCGAGGCCCCGTTTTTCTCCATAGTCCATATCTCACACTGAAACGGAGACAAAACAGACTTGACTCAGTGCGCCACCAGCTTAATACAATGTTAAATAAAAACTTTACAGCACACTTTTGGAGCCACCCACAAAGTACGTATGCTCGGAGTGGTGGGGGGCGGGGGGGGGGGGGGAGTCTAAAGCTTTTGAAAAGCGTTCATGGTTGGAAAATAGGGCGAGATGGGGGGGGGGGGGGGGAATAACAAAATCGACTAAATCTAAACTCGAGCGTGCGTCCTTCATCGGTTGTCCCGTTGAATTTGAGTTTGGGTTTTTACGGCGCGTCGGCACGATAACGGCCACTTTCACGCTCTATTTGCTTATGCTATTCATGTTCGGTAAATGTAGGCCTACATGTATTCAGAGCTTCTAAATTTCAGATTCATCTAACTTTCAGTTGATAGCAAATATAAAGCTACTATTATAATAATTATTGATACCAGTTGGCCCTCTGACCCGGGGGATACACAGGTTTGATTTTTAAAGTTGGGTTTCGGTCACCAATGTGTAAATTGAAATTTCCTGTCATACTTTTTAATTGTACTCGAAGAAAATGCGTCTTTTTTTTTCCCCTGCTTAAAATGTCGGAACACTTTCTTCAGTTCAACACAGCTGTGGCTCAAAATCAACGAACGTATGAAATATATAGGGAACTTCAAGACCTTTTAAAATACGCTCACATACACCTCTGCGTCTTTCTATGCGTGATATGATATTTTGTAGAATTTAAGGCTCAGCGGTTTAAAAGTGTTTCATGATTACAGTGGAGGCCTTACTTCCTTTATAATATTACTAGCTGAGGTCCCGGCCCTGCCCGGGATAAATCGGTTTGAATATTATTTTCAGTTCTGGGTGGTTATTATGGACCTGCTTCATCTGGCCTGTTCCTATTTGTTTATTTTATTTTTGTTTGTTTGTTTTTAAATAAGTCTTACTGCTCTGCCTTTGTGAGTTGACACCCTGCGCATCCCGTACAACAGCATGATTTGCGCACGGGTTAGTGTGTTTGATAGTGAACACATCGCAGGAAGTGATAACGAAACCTTAAAATGGCGAACCATGACTCGAAATAGATCTAAATCATGGCGAAACAATAAATTTCCAATTAAAAAAACTACACAAATTTGAAACTTCTATTAAAAACTGTGCACTCTTACATCCATTCTGATGCACCATATAAAATTTGAAGTCTGAGTGTTGAGTGGTTCAGAAGCCTTTTGCAACGAAAAATCTCAAGTCCACCAATATATATATAGTATAGATCTAGATGAAAAGCTGAATACCCGTTCGATGGACAGGTTTTTTTTTTCTTTTTGGTAAAACTTAAGACACCTGTGAACTAAGAAAGGCATTAATGCTGCATAGATAGCTTATAAGAAGAGATGCAGCAACAAAGGACACCACTTCAGACCGAGAGGAATAAGAACAAAAGCCGAGTCAAAATTGGGCAAAAAGAAAAGGTTATATGTTGCGAAACCCACAGTTTTTCTGTGGTTTTTATGATATTTCGTGAACAAAAGCCGAGATGCGTATGGTCATCCCCTAAACTCAGCGATAGGACAGTACCATGGAGCTATTGATAACAGTACCTCCATGGACAGTACACAGTGTGCAGTGGTGCGCACCGAACATTTTCAGGAAGTGATGATGTCATGGGCCCATAATGCGCATGCCCAGCTTCAATGAAACCTTAAAATGGCGAACCATGACTCGAAATAGATCTAAATGATGCCGAAACAATGAAAAATGAAACGTAGAAGCCTGTACATTTCATAATTTCCAATATAGCCCATGTTAATTTCGCATTGATAATATGCTGTTGTGCAAAGTTTGAAGCCTGAGTGTGATGCGGTTCCTGAGCCTTAGCTGACCAAAGTTTCGAGTTACCAAAATATATAATACTAGATGACCTACCGGGCATTGCCCGGAATAAACAACCATGTGTCTCTCTCTCTCTCTCTCTCTCTCTCCCTCTCCCTCTCTCTCTCTCTCTCTCCCTCTCCCTCTCTCTCTCTCTCTCTCTCTCTCTCTCTCTCTCTCTCTCTCTCTCTCATATAATAGAAGTAATAAACTACTTAACTACAGTCTTGCTTCAGAACTCATGCGCACCAGAACACTACCCACCAAACTGGACGCTTGATACGGTTACTTTTTATGACATGCACGGTACTATAATTACATGTATTACGAAACAAACATGCAAAAATACATAGCAATAAACATTGTTATTTTTTTAAAATACATGCTTGAAGTAAACAACTTTTAATTATAGCCATCATCTTGCTTATCTCAATTGCCACCTTCCTGCCAAATTTAAGGCCTGAAGAGTGTATAGTTTGGTCAGTTAGTCATGCCAAAGGTTGAAAGTTATAATAATAATAGGCTCTTTTCGTCTTGGCAGACGATCTAAGCAGCTATATGTGTCCTACTTCTGCAGCTACGCTCATGACTGATTCTGCCTATATTCGACAGGCACGCTCTGTCGCAGAATCTGCATATGAGGGAGGTGCCATAGGGCAATGAGTTATCTTTTCTTGTCTGGCGTTTTGCCTCAAGGGCTGCAACAATGTTTTTTTCATGGTGATTTATGCCAGAGTCCACTGATGTTTTCCATGCTGATCTGTCTTCTGCTGTCGTCTCCCACGTTCTCAAATCGATGTTACACTTTATCATACTGCTCTTTCATGTATCTTTGTACCTCAGTTTTGGTCTTCCTCTGGGTCTGCTACCTGTAGCCATTACACCATATAAGAATTGCTTGGGGATTCTGTTGTCGTCCATCCTCTTCAAATGCCCCAGCCATCGCAGTCTCTTTTTGCACAAGATGGTCAACATGGTTGAAAGTTACTGAAATATATAATAGATATAGATAAACTCAGCACAATAAGTCAAGGAACAACTTACATTTTCACATGTTTCCAGTGAGATAAGACAGTTGGGACTTTCGAAAATCGACCCCTCTGTAATGAACTCTTGTTAAAACAAAATCGCAACCTCGTTTAGAATTCAAATTGCACACATGTAATCTATGGTCTCAAAGACATATTTGTGGAAAAAATGAATTAATTGTGTTCAACAATTTTGGAGTTGTCATTCTTTGAACTTTTGTTCCTTGACTTATTATACTGTGTTTTAGATAAACTTCAAGTTTTATGCACCGATAATCGCATGTAGGGGGGGGGGGGTGGGGGGGGGGGTGACATGCTTGGCCAGCCGCAATAGGAATAGACGAAATACAATGTATTTATTTTCCTTAAGTACGTGTTGACGAGGGATAGGAAATGTGGCGTCCAACAACTAGAGTTCGTTTTATTTCTGTTATCAAATCAAAGTACATGTAGAAATTAGATCCAGATACATGTACATAGATACTGGATAGATATCAAACAGACAGACAGAATAACAGATAAGATAGATAGATAGATAGATAGATAGATAGATAGATAGATAGATAGATAGATAGATAGATAGATAGATAGATAGATAGATAGATAGATAGATAGATAGATAGATAGATGATTTGCACTTACCTCTACAACAGACAATAGACACAATCTCATATAGACAAACAAGCTGTCACCATCATCCTCAACGGGGCGGACACGTTTTTGATACTCCAGTGTAGTGAATAGATACTGGTGTAGAGAATAGTAATCGTCCTTCTTAGCACATTCAACTAGTGACGTCAGAGAACACGAGAGCACAAGAACCAGTGACGTCAGCGCAAATGTGACCATACTGAACATCTCATGCAGCAGACTTCGTCAATTCGGAGTTTTTTCCTAACGATGCCGTGTCAGTAAAGCTGCCAATCCTAAATGCGTGTGTCATTTTAATACATGTAACATACAACCACTCAAACTGAAAGAGCCATTAACCCTGTAATGCCCAGGCATGTATTCACTCAGCCAACATAACAATTCTGAATACATGTATTACGAAACCAATTTAAAATGGTTAAATAATACAGAAATATAATTTAGTTATCTCGGAATATCATTTATTTTATAGATAAATTCAGATATAGCCCAATTAAAGAACATTTGGCTCCGTTGGTGTGTTTCAGATATGGTATGCTGGGCACTAGAGGGTTAATAATGAACACGAATGAAATTCTGTCGAATATTTAGTGTATACAGCTTGGGGCTTTTTCTGTGTGGCATTTATAATCGTTCTTTCCCAGCTCACTTCTTAATAACCAATATTCCATCGAAATGTTTGTTTATTTGTTGTTTAGTCGCTTGTTTGTACCACGGGAGCTTTTAATGCTTCTTCATTGAAACACAGGAGTAGACCTACAGAAAAAAAACACGCTATTATTCAAATCAAGCTATTATCTTTCTACATGTACTACTCTGAAACCGTGAACGTTGTTGCTAAGTCAATTACAGGTATTGTGATTGGTGAACAGCAAAGAAAACTGCTCAAATGGACCACCTTGAAATACAAATGGCCATACTACTTGTCACTGTTGTTTATCATTATTATTATTTTAATGCTCTGTGCATTTAATATCCTGCTTTAACATTAAACGCATTTTGAAATATAAAACTGACGGGTTAAAATTAGAAGGGATCGAAGTGCCATTTGATTATTTTGGGGAAAAGGGCAAAAAAACATTATTTTAGTATAAAACAATCGCACTTAATATTTTAATGGTTTACTCCAAGGCTTGATGTCAGTGTTGCATTTTTTTCCTTCTTTTGGTTTTTTTCTCAAAAGCAGGCAATTAGCACTTAGACCCGTCTAACTCCAACCCCCTCAGTTGAAAAAAATAACATTAAAAAATTTTTTTTTCAGTTTGATGTACCTGCCCGGGGATTCCAAAGGTCCAACACTCTGTGAGACTTGCCTCAACAAAGTCGACGTGCACCAGCTGTTTATCTCAGAAAAGGCAGATCCGTTCTATAGCAATTCATCATTCTGTTCCTACCCTGGTGTCAGTTACATATTGGCCTCTTTTCAGTCTTAACCAACTGAAAATTCAACCGCACAAGTTGCCGAATGTTCAGAAACTGGACTGAATAAATAGCATTATACTGTATAGTTTGTTTCTATAGGCCACTTTATGTTTGTTCAGTTCATGATCTGAAAGGGGCCACCAGCTCGATGGATGTCTTTCGTAATGTGGACGCTTTGTAGCAGTAACAGTTGTTCGTTTCAGCATGGAAGAAGTCCATATTGATTTCTGATGGACTGAAAACAACCGGTGTGGTCACCTGTAATTAATTATGATATTGATCTCCGTATAATTCTAAATTCTCCGTCAGCAGGTATCGTTCTCATGCTGAATTAACAATGGCCAAAAAAGTTCGTTGGGGCCACCCCGAGGCGGACCACCCACAAAGTACGTATGCTCGATTTTAGCGATTTATTAAACCCCTCCCCTCTGGTAGGGTTTTTTGTTCTTGGATTTCCTTCTGTCTTGTCTATCGTCTTGCATCTTCTTCGAGCAAGATGGCCGTTATCGTGTCGGCGTGCTTTAACTTCCCCCAAACTCACACTCAAACCCAGCCTCTCAGCCCACATGTACGCTTTTTGTACGCTTAGCTCCACCGCTCCCTCCCCGTTCGGGCATACGGCCATAACAATAATGAATGTCCAAGATCAGGCATTCATGGGGCATGTAGAAACGTGAATTTTCAGTTCGTACTCTGTATGACATTATGTACGAGTAGAGGGTCTTAAGACCAAACCCATTGGCATACCTTTTTCTTTTCCTGCCGAATGAGGCATTCATATTATAGATCCCCCTCGAGGTCACTCCTTGCCGCCGGTGAGGGGGCTTTAGTAACACCACCAGGGGTGTGAAACAAATGTGGCCGAGCCATCTCGCCGAGCATGAGCAAACTCTGCTCTAGCAAAATAAGCTGAAGACGGAGGTATCTGGCCAGAGTAGGGCGCCTAACCTAGATACCACGCACCCTTTTCACTATTATGTCTAAGTCTGCAGTTAGTTATCGTCATGGTGCTCGCCCTGTGAAGTCCCCCCAGGCAGCGGCAGTGCCGGGCCCCCCAGCCTCGAAGGGGCCCACCCAAGCTACTGGAGGTCCCTCTCGACTGCCCCGGGGAGCCGGGGGGCAGGAGAGGAATGCTACTGGCCAAACCATCAAAGATAAGGAGCAACCTTTAAAGATAATGCACTGGAATGCTGAAGGAGTCAACAGCAAGAAAGATGGATACAGCAAGAAGTTAGAGCTAGAAAACATCCTTTTTGAGGAGAAAGTAAGTATCTGCTGCATCCAAGAAACCCACCTCAGCAAAGACGTTGCTTTCAAGGTAAGAGGATACCAGTGCTTTAGAAACGACCGGACAGACAGAAGAAAAGGAGGAATTCTAACCTTGGTGAGAAACAACATCAGAGCAAGCCGGATTCAAGTGCTAATGGAGGGAGCAGAATATCATCTACTACACATCAGGACAGATCAGACGGAATTCCACATCCTCAATTATTACTGCCCAAACGACCGATCCATGTCCCTGGATACAATTCCCTTTAGAGGTAGGCTAATAGCATGTGGAGACTTCAACAGCCACTCCCAAAGCTGGGGCTATGAACACATGGACAAGAGAGGTGAGGAGGTTGAAACATGGCAGGATGAGTTAGGACTGCTTCTCATAAATCAGCCCACAGACCCACCTACATTTTACTCAAGATGCTGGCATACCACCTCAACACCGGATATAGCCTTCTATACACCAGACCTGGACTGGAAGATCAAAAGGACTGTGGGGAAACAACTTGGAGGAAGTGACCATCGCCCTGTTTTCATCATGGTGGAAAACGAGCTAATAAAGAACAGCAGCACCCTTGCCAGATGGAACTACAAGAAGGCCAATTGGATGATGTTCAGACACAGAACAAGCGTGCTTGCCACAAGTATAATTTCAACAGGGAAAAACATCAACACCATTGTGCAAGAGTTCAACTCATCTATTCTTCAAGCTGCCAAGGAAACAATACCTCGTGGAGCACGAAAGAACTACAAACCATACTGGAACAAGGATCTTGACGAACTCCACCAAGAAGTAGAAAAGGCACGAATACAGGCTGAAAACAACCCAGGACAACAGCAACACAATCCCCTCCAGCAAGCTAAGGCAAGATTTCAAAGAGGAAAGCTTCAGGCACGACGCAAGAGCTGGAAAGAGAAAACAGCCTCCCTCAACTTTGAAAAAGACGGCAGGAAACTATGGAACCTGGTTAAAGCTCTAAATGATGAAGGAACAGATAGTAACATCAGAGTCACTTTGCAAGAGAATGGCAAGACCCTAACCAAGAAAACAGCAGCGAATGTTTTTGCAGATGTGTTTGCTAAGGACTGTAACATAGAGGTAAGTACAAGCAAGTTAAAGGAGGCAAGAAATGACAAGGCCCCGGACAGAAACGAAGGAGACCAGCCAGAAGTCATGAACACAAAGATCACACGGCAAGAACTAGACCTTGCCATTAGCAAACTAAAACTGCGGAAGTCACCAGGTGCAGATGGAATACCAAATGAGATGATCAAGAAACTCGGATCCGGAGCTCTGAATAAATTACTAGAGATCTTCAACGTCAGCTGGAAAACTGGAGAAGTACCACAGATCTGGCGAGAAGCAATCATGGTCCCAATACCCAAAAATGGAAAGGACAAAGGAACAGCAAGAAACTATCGACCAATAAGCTTGACAAGCTGCCTCTGCAAGACCATGGAACGGATCGTCAACCACAGAATGAAGTGGTACCTGGAAAGCAACCACCTACTGGCTGATCAGCAAGCAGGGTTCCGTCAGTGTTATTCCACAGAGGATCAAGCAACCTATCTGTCACAGGACATTGAAGATGCCTTCCAAGAAAAGAAACAAGTATTAGCAGTGTGGATCGACCTTCGAAAGGCCTTTGACAAAGTCTGGAAAGACGGACTACTCAGGAAGCTGCGAGACAACAAAGTGACTGGTAGCATGTACAAGTGGACCAAGAGCCTTCTACACAACAGAAGAGCAAGAGTCCAGCTGGATGGATGTCACAGCAAGAAGGTACTGCTGAGACACGGTGTGCCACAGGGAGGAGTAATATCACCCACCTTATTCCTGATCTTCATAAATGATCTAGTTCAAGAACTACCCTGCGGAATACGTACAGCTCTATATGCAGATGACCTAGTTATGTGGTGTACGGAAGAACATGCCACAGTTGCCACAAGAAGACTACAAAGAGCCACTGACATCCTCTTAGCATGGACGAATAAGTGGTGTGTCACACCACAGTCAACGAAGAGAAGTCGTCCACTACTCTTTTCACCCTGTCTCCAAAACAGACTGCTGGAGCCATCAAGCTCAATGGGACATCACTCAAGGAAGACAAAGCACCAACCTATCTAGGAGTCACATTCGACACCAGGCTCTCATGGAGGAATCACATCGAGAGGGCAGAGACAAAAGCTAGAAGAAAGCTAGCCATATTGAGGAAACTGAGCGGCACATCATGGGGAGCGACAGAAAGAATTCTCAAGAATGTGTATCAGCAAGGGATTCGCCCTCACCTCGAATATGGTTCAACAGCCTGGAGTTCAGCGTCCAACTCAGCCCTTCAGATGTTAAACAAAGTTCAGAACCAGGCTTTGCGCATCATCACAGGAGCAATGAAGTCAACACCCATTGTGGAGATGGAGAAGATCACCCAGATAGCAACACTTGCAGAACGAAGAGAAACCAGGGTGGCAATCCAGGCAGAGAAATTCAACAGCATAGAGAATCACCCAATGAAAGAGAAGCTAGGAGACCTGGCAAGGGGAAGGCTGAAACGTACGAGCTTTATTCACAAGGCAAAGCGAATAAGAAGACAGCTATCACACCTTCCCCAGATTGCCCACCCCCTGACATCTGTACCTGAACAGACCCCTTGGACGGAGGAGACAGAGACCCAAGTCCAGATACACACAGACGTTGATGGTGTCTTCAACAAGGGAGAACAAAGTGAAGTAGAAAGAAGAACTGCTGTACTCGGCCTACTTGATGACAAGTATCCAAGCGAATCATGGGTTCGAGTCTACACAGATGGCTCTGCTGAGAATGCTGTAACAAACGGAGGTGCCGGAGTGTATATAGAGTATCCAGACTCAACAAGAACGGCAATTAGCATGCCAACCGGAACCTTCTGCAATAATTATGGATCAGAAGCCAAAGCCCTCATGACAGCTGCCACAGAGCTTCAAGTAGAGGACAGCAACATCGTCTTCCTCACAGATGCAAGATCAGTCCTTGAGGCCCTTCAAGCTGGCAAGTTTAACGACCTGAAGAAATGTTTTACACAGCTTGGAAATAGAAGCAGGATAGTCCTACAGTGGATACCATCACATTGTGGAGTCCCAGGCAATGAGAAGGCAGACCAACTGGCCAAGGAGGGCTCCGGCCTGGAGCAGCCACAGTGCCTCCTAAACTACTATGAGAAGAAAAACCTCATCAAAAACAACAGACGGCAGCAAATAAACCAACAGGATAAATATCACCTCCTGAACAGAGAGGATCAAGTACTGTTGTTCAGACTAAGAACTGGTCACAATAGGCTCCACCACCACATGTTCACCAAGTTCAAAATAGGAACATCTGCCATATGCGAGTGCAGCCAGTCTCCTCAAAACACGGAGCATATATTGCAGAACTGCACACTCCTCTCAGCACTGCGAGAAACATATTGGCCCCAACCCACCGACCTGAATATCAAACTCTATGGTGCTCTGCCAGAACTGCAGAAAACCGTAGATTTTATTAAAAGAACAAATCTGCAGATTTAGATTGGTGAACGAAAGAAGAAGAAGAAGATATTATAGATCTTATACACATGTAGCTTTTTTTTTTTTTTTTAAGTTCCAACATTCGCCCTGAATCAGCACAGATTACAGAAAGCCTGAGATTTTCCCCCTCCCTCACTATTATCAAATACTGTAATTATTTTGTACTGAAATGACAGTTTGGTTGCATCGTTGTTCACAGTGACAATGCAGATTCTGTGGTACAGTTACCGACAGCGCCCGGTGAGGTCCTTTGTTTCTCGGGGGCCTAAGCCTAGTGCTTTAGGCCCCCGAATTACCGACAACGCCATTGAGATCTTTTTGTTTCTCGGGGGCTCAGCATAATGCTGTTGGTCCCCATTACCGACAACGCCCAAACTCGGCCTCTGTTAAATACATGCTCCCGTCTCGCAAGGTCCTCAGTTCACTGCAGCTTTCATTTGAAGCAAAGGCTGAGATCTTTGTCTCTCGAGGGTCTCAGTCTATGGCTATTGCCATTGGCCACCGTGCATTCGTAAGCAGTACACGTATGTTACCAACGAAGCCAGTCATTCAACCGAGACAAAGATTTGGCTATACTATAACCAACCACAACCAATCAGCATTACGTTGGCTAGACCTTCCAGTTGCAATAGGTATGCCAGACAAAGGCTTCCTAAAAACGGGAGGAGCTTATATTGCGAGCCACTGCCGAACAAGATGAAACAGATTGCTCATCGTTATGAGTTCCCTCTGATCGGCGCCTCGTATCGAAATGTGAAAACGTAACAAAGACTCGCCGACGAAGGTCAGGGCTCGACAGCCACTTCGCAAGTATTTAACATTGCAACCTCCTCCCCCCCCCCCCCCCCCAACAAAGTGCACTTCTAAAACGGCCAGTGTTCTTTAATACAGGAGCGTCATTTCCGATTAACTGTGTGTTGTGAAATTCCTTATTCATACTTTATGAAATCCCGAGAATGCATTATACGCTTAAAGATGAAAGTGTTGTAGCATTAACTTATTATACCCGTATTTGAATTTCAAAATGCTTTACCCGTTGTTCATGTAAAAGCTTACAGCCTAACATGGGAAAAACTGTTAGATGAAACTCAAGTACATGTTATGCAGATGCATGGTTCTCATTCTGAAAAAAATTATCCCAGCTATCAGATCCGAAAGAATGAACCCCGTACATGGTGAGTTACAGGTTGTTCACCCTTCGTGATCAGGTGGAAACTGCGTGTGCCTATAAGATGAACATCATACATCTATATTTGCACGAGATTCATTCTCCGTGATCACGTGGAAAGCACGGCTGCCCGTAAGATGAACATCATACGTCTTGACTTGCACGAGATTCATTCTCTGTGATCAAGTGGAAAGTGCCAATGCCCGTGCATCGTTAAATACACGATGTTCATCCTCAAAATGTGATATATAGGTGAAACCACAAAAGTATCGATATCTCTACCATTTATCAACATACAGTAATGAGACCGGTACCAAAATGTAGATCGTTCATTGCTGATTTATTTTATTTAAAAAACCAGAAATCCCATCGCAAATTTTGGAATTACAATGTATGCGGTTTTCATTCTGTGCATGCGATGTGTACAATTTTGGTTGAATTTGAATTTGGGTTTTACGGCGCGTCGGCACTATAATCGACAACTTATCGCCTTTTTTTCTTTTCGGGGAAGGGTTACTTTACTGGTTGAAAACAAATAAAACTGGCTCTTTTCCAAGGTCTCGCGAGGTCTGAGCTTTAGCAACGCTAGACGTCTATCCGTCAACACTGCAGTTAGCACTGACAAACATTTGTGTGTTCGTTCGCTCGAAAACGTGAGCCAGGAGAGCTGTCCACCGATCACAAAACTGTTTTATCGTCAACAATTACAGTGCTAATGGAAGTCAGGCCGAAAATAAATTTTCTTGGGTTGAAGCTACGTTCCGGCTATATATTTACAATAATTTATTAAAAATCTTGGAGCTTTACCACAATGATCCATTTCCTGTCAATATTGTCGTTTTGGGTAGGCCTACTTTATGTTTGGCATTCTGAGATTCATCATTTCAAATTAAATTTCACAAATTGCTTCGTATGAACTTGATTACATTGATGAAATTCTCAAAAATTGTTTTGTACAGATCTGAATCAAAGTTTTAAAATCAAGTTGTAAATCTTAACCTTATTCAGAAAAAGCCCGTAAGGACTACGCACTGTGGGCCCACGAGAGAAAACGAGTTATCTCAAGGATCCGCAGGCATAAAAAATTTTAATCCGCTTTAGAGTGTGTATGGGGGGGGGGGGGGGGGTGGTGGAGAGACGGAGATGCGAGAAAGAAAGAGGAGGAAAGCGGTGTTTGCTGTTGTAAGAACAGTGAAGACACAGAACAATCCCCATATTCCATAAACATGACGACCCATTTCCAATAATTATAATGTATAACACGCAAGAACACCTTTTATTTAATACAAATGCTCACCCATCCATGCTTTGAAAGAAAACAGTAGAAACTTGTTACGAAAATGGTGTTTATTGAAATCGTCCATGCATTTTGTTAAAAACTGGAACAATGTTATGGAGTACATGTTCTGTCAATGAAAATTTCCACATGACCACAAAATGACAGAAATAAATGCAAGTGTCCCAAGATTGCGAAGGAAAAGAACATTACACAACACTGATTTAGCTACTTTTAAAATGAAAAAACAACAAAATACAAGAGAGAAAAAAAACCCTACTATGTGATATACAGGCGTATATGCTACAAGTATCAAGTTTCCAAAACCATTACCAGAGTTTGTGAAATAAATACAGACTTGGTGTTTCTTCTCACTGCAGCAGAATCCATATCCAACTTGCCCATACCAAAAAATTTGTACATAAAAATTTCACTCATGGCCTGCGCACCTGAAACAAGGTCAAAGCTTCTGCATTCACTTTCTTCATCCACAATCTCTAAAGTACTCAATGTCCATGACACATGTGCTTTCTACAAGTACAAAGTGATCAATCACTGGCACATTCAACATCATTAAATTTTCATTTTCCCTCACTCGCTTTTGTCTCAAATTTTAACACATTTCAATTTAAATACTAATGTTCTCATTTTTCATTCATCCAATTTTTCCAGTGATTGCTGACAGGATTCCCGAACCTTTTTGAGAACGTTTTTCCAGAGCTACTTAAATGTAAGAGAAAGTTCAGTTTTCCCATTTTTTTTCAAATATTTTTTTAAACCCGAGGAGAAATCCAGAGCTGCATGGGAGCCCCTGAGCTGATGTTCCCTCTTTGTCTTCCGAGAAAGAAAGAGAACTGTCCTAGTGGATGCAGTCTGATAGAAAGAGAGTGCACATGTGGTCCCCAATGTGTGCACAAGGCAAACTGGGGGACTACTGTAACCTAACCAAAACCCCAGACTACTTAGGCTCAACACTGAAGACCTACAGTCAAGCAAACCCCTAAAACTATATCAAATCATTTAGTATTGAACTTTACAAGACATTTTCCTCGTAACCAAAAAAAAAAAAAAAATGAGACCATTATAAACATTAAATTCAAAATTTTAAAAAAAGGGTAAAGTAATCCACAATACAATGTTGAATGAAATGTACATGATGACAAATGTAAGCATGATATGAAAATAGTTATGATATTGGAAAAGCTGTCATAGGTGTAGTCAGAGCTGACCAAGAGTGGAGTGAGAGGAGAGAAAAAAAAAAAAAAGATGCGAGGAGGAAAGTAAAAATAAAACCTGATGATGAGATTTCTGCACAGATATATATGGTGCCTGGTCCATACCGTTAAGCAGTCAATCAGTCCGGTAATAACAATAGGTTATGGCAGTTTGATAATAACATGTGTTACGGTTTTGATCGATCAAGGCAAAAACCTGTAGGTTGACAAAGTTAAAATTTATTTAACATTATTTACTGGGTGGATCAAATAAAACATGATTGTAGATGCTGAGAATCTGTGTGTTGTGGGATGTTCTCCCCCTACTGTATTTTTTCCTGACTCACTATCTGTCTGAATAGCACGGCCACTGTCATAAAGTAGTCCAATCTACTACTGCAATTTGAGATCTGAATACCGGTTGTCAAGTACCAGACACATTTACAGCATCAATCTAATATCACAACATTAGCATCCGAGATCTGACCATTCAATGTGGTACACATAAATTGCTTTTCAACTAGCTGGAATCAAGTTTCTGTGCCAATGGCTGAGGCTCCATGCTGATTCAACAATCAGTTACAACGATGTCACATTTAGGTTTATGGTAACCAAACTTAAGTCAACCACTACTCAACACAAAACACACAGCATAACAAGTGAACAGCCTTATTTCTTTGCTCAGTGAAGAATTTCTCACTGTCTCATCTTGATCGTGCCAGTAATGCAGATCTGCTCTCTTCCTCCTTAGAAAATTCACATTATTAAAAGTAGTCAACACTATTTACAGCCTGCCAGGGTTTCCTGTCCAAATCTAAAAAGTTCTTATTGCTGATCAAAACAAACATAGTGCTCACTGAAATTTGCACTCTTTTCATAAGCTCACAAACCAGAATATAAGGTCATTCCACACTCTGGATCATTTTGTATAATTGCTCAAAAGATTTGAACTGAACAATTTATTCCAAAAGCATATTCTATATTAAATGTAAAAAAAAAAGAATGTATCCAGAAAAGGATTCATACGGGAAGGTTAAAATATTTTGACTAACATAGGAACATTTTAATTCGGTGCGCTGCTATCTATCCCATATCCCTTCCCAAACATTGAAATTTAGTACTTTTCATTTCCTCTGCTACCATCACTGCCCCCCAAGATACACTTGTCTGAATTCTTCAGCCTGTCTACCTTCCCCAATAACACTTGCTGCTGCCTTTTCACACATCTGTGTCATACCACAGATTTGGGTTATCTCCTGTGGGTGGTCCGAGGGTGGGGTCCAGGTTGTCAAAATTGATGTCACCTGGGTTCGCCAGATCTGGCAGGTTGTCCATTGGCCCATAGGTGCTGCCGTGTTGACTGCCAATGTCCAGACCTTGCATGGAATCGACGGGAACTTGTTCATAACCTGATAATGCAGAAACATAAACAAAGCATTATATCTAAAATCAGCAAGTTAGTAGAGGGATTAACAACATTGCAGACAGTAACAAACCGAAAGTTGAATGTGTGTGTCTGTGAGACAAAAAAATATATGAGCCATTCTCAAAAGAAGGGCCTGGCGTAGGCATAATGCCGCTTTTTGTTTAACTCTGACAAATGGCAAAATAGGGAAATTTTATAATCCTAAGTTTGCAGAACAGAGAAATAATAATAATAATAATAATGTATAGCATTTATATAGCGCATATCCATTTAAAATGCTCTATGCGCTTTACAGAAACAACATGTCAACCACAGAGCAGAATGGAGCTGCCTGCGAAGCGCTGCACTGCACTGCTTCTTTCTCTCTCCCTGTCTCGCTCACTCTCTCTCTCTCTATCTCAGAGCAAATTGTAACGCAGCCTGTTAGGCGCAGTTCACAACTCACATCAGTTCACACAACACACAACTCAAATAATATTTGAATATTTATTAATAACAATATATATTTAATAATGAATAATAAATTATGGGGGGGGGGGGGTGATATGGATAAATTTTAATCTATTAATTTCGATTTTCAATTTTGCCCGGGCAGCGGCCTTTCGGCCTGCTCTTTACGATTTCCAACTGCCAAGGTATCTTTAAAGTGCGCAACGGCACTCCGAATTTTTCGTCCGTATCCGAGAAGACTAGGTACTCGATCCTAGCCCCCAATAGGACCAGGGACTTGAAAATATGAGAAAAATCCAATTTCCAACATGCCTGCACTGCCCGGGTTTAGAACCCGGGACCCTTGGCATGAGAGGCGAGCACCTTGCCTCTAGACCACCTTGTCCCCAAATGACCAAATAGATAGTGTGAGATTGAAAAAAGACCACAATTAGTTGAGCTAAGGTGATTGACTGGGGAAATGCCTTGTTTATTAGCCTTATTTTTTTGCTGCATCATGATGTGACCCTGTTTATGTCCCTGAACCACAGAAATAGAAGCAATAAGGCACTCAAAGAACAGACAAATGAAATAGAAGGGGTGTTACAATCCCTATGCAACATTCCAATCCTTATTTTAATCTATTTTTATAAATAAAGAAGCTTCAAAAATGCACACGTGGTCATAACAAGTGTGTGTCACAACACTACGATGTTTTGTTGGAGTATAGACCACCTCAGCTGCCCAGAATCAATATTAAAAATTATGTCGACTTTAAAACTCAACAACATTTTTGTTTTATCTCCTACTGATAAGCATTAAACTCATAGTTAAGCATTAAACAATCTTGTAGAGCAAATCAAACTAGTATTGTGTCCCACCATACTTCACAATTAGTAGGCCCGTATGTCATCAGTTCAACCAAGACAGAAGAGGCCATTTACTGTGACCAATTTTACTGTACAAACACCTTGCTGGATTATTGTTAACTTGAAAAAAAAAACCCCACAAAGATTAGACTCTACATAAAATTCAAGAAAAGTAAAAGATTCATCATTTTGAAAATTGAGTACAATGCAACTTTTCTGCGCTGACCTTTTGAGAATGGCTTACATACTAAACTCCTCCTAATATTTACAATAAATAACCAGCAAAAGTGAACTAAAAAGTACTAAAAAGTAAGAACAAAATTTAGTTAGAATAAAGATCAAAAGGAGTAATGCACAAGGAAAATATGAATCACTTTCTGGTACAGATATGATAGGTCTCTCTATATTCCTGCAGGAGCAGCCACTTATGCACATCAGGTCTGGCTGGTCAACCAGAGAGCACTTACAAGAGAAATGGTAAAATTCATAATCAAACAAATTCTACAGCATATAAATGTAGCTTCTGGCCTGAGAAAGTTGTATCACAGACTACACCACTCAACATGGCTTTATGATCTGGTTGGCAGAATGGAGTGCAGTGACTGACTAGTTTTAAACATTTCATGATGAGCAAAGGTACTGTCGGAATGTGTATGTTGGAAAAAGAAAGCTGTCACAGCAACTTCCACTGAATTATTGCACACAAATTACTTTGAATTGGTAACTTGTGCGACTTGCACAAAACAGCAAAAATTTCTTTATAACTTCAGCACAGACAATCTAGTGGTTTTATGGTAAGACACCAAACCAGGATGGTATCAACCCATTCAACAATTCAAATTACATTCTTTTACACACGAACTTCACTCTATTTTACCTGTATGACCACGGCTCATGTCAGGATGTGCCCCACCATACAAGTTGCCCTGAGAACCTTGAGGGTTGTACATCTGGTCTCTGGAGTCCTCCAAAGGCATTGACATGTCTTCAAAACCAGGTGGCTGTAAGAAGATAGTATGTCTTAGTGCAAGGTGGACGAATTGAAAAAAATGTGCTGACTATGAAAACTTGCTGTGAGTTGGAGAGATAAACCCTTTTAGTGCTTAGAGCTGAGATCATAGCAATGCATAAACTCACCATCTTGTGAGCCATTGCAGTGCTTGAGTGCTTTAGAATATCTCAAAATCTAATTTTTACAGCCATCAACTGCCATACATCCAGGTGCAGTGCCTTCACTAAAATGGAAATTGTAACCCCCATGTCCCATCTATGACAATGAATTCTGACATACCTATTGAGAAATGAATAACTAGAAGATGAACCTGTTTACATAGGAAAACCAAAATCTGCTTGCTGGTTTTGTGAACCTGAAATGCTGAACTGGAATGTGACATTACCATTGAGACAGACAGACAATGCAGGTACTTTTGTTTGTTATCCAAGTATACAACACTACCCACATAAAGGCACCAGGACTGTATGTGCATGTACTATATACCACAAGCCTATGCTGACCCAATACATGACCTAGGTTTAGAGGGTGGAACAGGCTTGTTGGATGACCATGTGTAATACAATACCTTACATGGTTGAGACTGGGTCAGTGGGCATCTGAAGATTACCTGGTGATGTCATTTACTATTTATAGCTATTCATGCACTGTTCTTCCTTTCAAAATTGTATCCAGAACTGGGGGATGCTGGCCGGCCGGATATGGCCACGTCATAGACAAAGCCGGATTCGGCCGGGTTAAACAAGAAAGGGTTAAGTCAGTACTTAAAGGGTAAAAGTTGTGGGATAACCTGAAAATAATTATTAACTTTCAGAACATTATGTACAAAAGATACAAAAGAAATGCCGACCATGGTTTTATAATTAAAATCTACACTGAATAGAAAATAGAAAAACAACCTCACTTACATCTGTCCAATTGGGATCTCCGCGATACAGAGAGCTGGTCAGTTCCATGGATAATCGCTTTTTGTAATCTTGGGGTTTGTCTTCTGACATGCGGAACAGAACTGCTGCAGCATATGTGGCTGGATAACGGAGGGGGGAAAAGTTTCATATTATGAAGATACATCATCACAATCTGTTGTAAAGGCAAAATATCAAATCATGACATGCTTCCCTCAAAACCAAATTAAATTCTGTATCTCAGTTATTAATGATGGATGTTGCTCATAGTTCAGCTGCCCCTGTTTGGGAATGTTTGTCCAGGGCTAAAATGTTAATTCCAAAACTACTTTAAATGCAAGAAAATGACAGAGTTTATTGTATACTTTTGTTCAGATCTTCCCCCCCTCTTTTTTAACTGTTTAACCCCAGGAGAATTCCATGATTTTTCCAGGACTTATCCACTATTTCCCAGTCTTTTTCTCAAATGTTTAAGTTCCGGGACTTTTTCATGGATCCTTGAAATTCCAGGGTTCCGTCGCCGACTCTTAGACAGTGAACGCAGACAACCCATGCCAGAGAAGCAAAAATGCACCCTATTTCTATGAAAGGAAGAATTAGTATCAGTAATGGAATGAGAAACTTACCAACTCCCTCATTCCTAGAATGGAGTAGCTCTGTAAGTGGTGCAGTTGCCCCTTCCTGCTCAATCATCTCTGCTCCTTCTTTATCAGCTGCCAACTCACACAAAACTCCGGCTGCCACCCGCTGGATGTTCTCAATTGGGGAGTACAGAAGCTGTGAAGCATTGAACAACACAATTAATTTCAGAGATGGCAGTTTTAAACTTTCTGGCAGAAGATTAACATCTCCAGAATTGTGCTAATTCGACAGTCATGTAAACATGCCAAGATTCAATCTTGGGGATGAACGACAAGCAATACAGACATACTTAGGCAGTTCAGTGATGCTCCGATAGGCTCGCGCGCGGCAGCCTTTTTTGCCCGTAGCCAACTGTGACTGGCCGTGACTGTTGCGCATTCACATGGTCTCGAAAACCGTCCTTTTTGTTTTGTTAACATCGACTTGTCGGCACTTCCGATACATATTTTTAAAAGGTAATGAACGCTCTTTACAATGGCGTTCTCCAAATTTGTGTCGATTCGATAGTTCCAGAGATATTTTGATTAAAAAATGAGGTAAATTTGAATCTGTGAGTGCATAAAATCTACTAGTCTTAGGTTTTTGAAACTTCACTTAGATCTTTTTAATGACGTTTTCTCCCGAATGTGGTAAAAATTCAGTTAATTGAACTATGCAGCAAGGCGCTGGGCTTTCCCCAAAAATGCATCTTTGCATTCAACGCCGTTACCTGTATCCGATAACAAGAAATTGTGGGTAACGTCCCCCGCCCCCACCTTCATCCCCTCGCTCTCACTGTTTCAAAAGGCGCTTCATAACTCCAGCATCTCGTTTATATCGCGTCAGTGCCATTCATAATAATTTGACAGAATAACTGAAAATAATATGTTTAGGTACTTTTTTTTGTTTGTTTTTTTTTTTTCTATATTTGTTTATAATGTGGTTGACACCAATAAAATACTTATTAATAGGGGGAACATTTCACAAGCTCCAGATCTTTTATTGTCTAAATCTACTGTAGTACTAGTACTAGTAGAATAGAAGACTCCTCTCACTGGATCTATTCTTACTATCTAATTTAATCAGACTTAGTATTTTATCACTTATCTTCATTCATTCATATATAAAAACTGTTCCACTAAGATGTTGAAAAGTTTAAATTCATGTGCAGGTAGCAGGTAGCAAACAAAACAAAACAAAATAATTGCATTTACTTCTATTGGTTGCAAAGTTATGGAGTGAATCGTGAAATTTTATGAGACTCCGATCATGGAATGTTTGAAATTTCATACTACTTCATGCTGTAAATTAAGTATCAAAAATTGCCCTATGAAGATATATGACTGGTTGTGTCCTTTAAATTCATGTGGAGTTGTTAACAAACGAAACGCTTTAGGATAATAGAAATTATCTTTATTGGTTGCGAAGTTATGGACTGGCAGGTGTAATTTTATGAAAATCCAGTCACAGCCGCTAGTGCTAAAATTAAGGAGGGGGAACGGGCCCTGAAATCGAGTTTTGGGCTCAAAATGTCGATTCTTCCTTTTGTCGATTTTCGGAAGGTTCAACCATTTCTATTTACGTATTTGATACCTATTTGACCTAACTAAGTGTTTTTCCATAAAAAAAACAAGACTTTCATGGGAGAGGGTCGAGTAAAATATCCACTTCCAATAGAAGAAAATATGCTATAATTGCCAGTTCAAGACACAATGAAACGCCATTTCTGGCTGATTTGTGGTATGGGGACCCTTATATTGGAATCTCCTACTTGTATGAATGGCCCAGAACGGCCAGGAATGTATTGAGACATTTGGTAAACATTCAGACACCTTTTTCAGCCAAAAAACCTTTGCAAATTTTCAAATGCGTCTTTCTCAAAACTTACTCTTTTTTTTTTTACGTTAATTTCCAAACTACTTTTTTACATTTTGTTGGATTTTGATGAAAATTGCATTATACCATCTTTATATTGTACTAGCTGAGTTCCCGGCCCTGCCCGGGATAAATCGATTTATTAGATTCAGTTCTGGGTGATTATTATGGACCTGCTTCATTTTGCCTGTTCCTTTAGCTTTATTTTATTTTTGTTTGCTTGTTTGCTTTTAGATAGGTTTTACTACTCTCCCTTTGCGCATTGGCGTCTTGCGCATCCCACCAGCACCCGTCAAATTATGGCTATGATTTGCGCACGGGTTAGTTTGTTTGCACATCGCAGGAAGTGATAACGTCATGTGTTAATGGAAAAGAAATATTATATTTTCCTGGGCATACTGAAAACACACACCTGTACTTTTGGCCCTGCAGCGTCAATCTCCCAATTCCAGACCCTTTCTTTTTCCTAGTCGAGGCACATTGAGAACACACAAAGTTTCATACTTGATAGTTTAATCCTCAATCTCATCATTCAAACTAGTCCTAACTGGAAGTTGTTTTGTGCGTGTTTATACAGTCTATACCGGAACCAATCTCAATTACATTAATTTACCGAAAAAATAGATCGAACGCCAATGTGTCGCAACCTAGCAACTAATACAAACGTTCTGCGAGTTGTTAACCCTCGTCCCGCGTTGAGTGAACTCGTCCACGTAACGCCCCGTGCGGGGATAGCCAGCGGCCAGTCAGCCGATCGTTCGCGTGTTGCCGATAACCTCGGCGGTCGGGTCAATCGGGTCCTTGTGAACACGTGTATCGCGTATCCTTCAGGACGCAATAACAACAATAGTGGTGGATAAATCATAAGGGACCCCTATAATATTTAGATAAAGTACTTGTGATGATATGCAGTAGGTTTTATTGTGAAATGGAAGGCCCAAATCAAGATTTTTCTGCATTTACGTGCCGTTGAACACACGTTTTATTATTTTCCCAAGACCTCTGCGCTTTTTCTGTCCCTAAGTCAGGCCATTCAAGTGAACAAATTATTTTTTAAGCTATTCGCTTCATTTACTAACCACATGTATCGTGACATTGCCTTCTCCCTCCTCTACTATGTAAAGCTTCCACGTACTACGATGTTAGTTTTAGCGAGAGATTTGATTTCCAGTTCCAGGTCGTAGAGCAGAGTCATACATGTACTGAAAAGCGGTTTAACCAAAGGAACACAATATCTCTCTAATTACCACATCAAATAAAGACAACGACCAGCAACAAAGTCGGTCATTTTCTCCCAGTTTTCCCTGATGAAAAACCTATTGACAAGACGCCCTTATGCATCATGCCCTAATACATCGGAATTCACAATTACAGACATAGAACGGCATCTCAAATACGTACATGGCCCCTTTCTTCTCATTTCACATGTAGACGACAACCAGCATCAAAGTAAGTTTCCCCAAGATTTTCCCCAGTTCAAACTTCAGACCGTCAGTACTATTACACGAGTATGACGAATAGTTGCATCGTAATAAACGTAATCGGACGATACCATTTTGTTAGATATAGATGGGGTGACAGGATAGATAAACACGCGAAAATAGTGTGGGGGAAAAAAAACGTGAAAAAAACAACAAAAACCAACGACAGCCTTGGCAACCGAATACACAAAGCGCGAGGAGCACCGTTGCTATACAAAAATGTGGCCTCCCGCAGGACCCGCGGTTAAGCGTATCGGACAAAATAATGGCCTCCCGCAGGACTAGGGTTGATCATTTTTTTATTTTCTGTGCCGGGGACACGACGACAGTCTATACTAAGCGCTGTATAAAATCTGAGGGCCACTGAATCAGCATTAACAGAGGAGTAGCGAAAGGCGCGCTGCAATTGTAAGGTTTCACTTTTATTAGAATAGATACTAAAAAAAAATTAGTATCCATGTTTGAGTATCTTTTAGAGTTTATGAGAAATCTTATCATTTTTGTGGTGAAAAATCAAGAAAAATGCATACGCGCTATATACAATTTTCAGACTTTCTTAGAAAAACATCTATCAAAGATATCCAAATAAAAATATTAAAATATCTTTATTATGTATTGAAATATAAGCATACGAAATTTCAAGATCATTTGTTGAAAAATGACGGAGCCTTTAGATTTTAAAAATAGCTGTTTACATGGAGGCAAAATTCAAGATGGCGTCGTTACCATGGCAACCAATAAGTCCAAGTATTTTTTTTTTTTTACTTATTTTTGCCTATTCTGTGCTGAGGAGTGTTTTACCACTTCCAGTCTCTGATTTATAATTTGGCAGTTTGTGCCCATGCAACCTTCTCCATGTTCACGGCTTGGATTTAAGAAATCTAAGTCAAGGCAAGTTTAAAATTGATTCCTAGATCCTCCTTCCATCACAATCGCCGCCGAATAAATTTCTTTAGTCTTAATACGTCTATCCATAGATCTGGCTAGATCTAGTCTAGATCTAGGTCTCATTCTTGCATCTGTCATTGTCGCTGCCAAGTAAATCACCTAGATCTAGACTCAGGCGATGTCTAGCTAAGCTTAAGTTTGAAGGAAGAGAATACATCTGGCTAGGTTTAGAACTGATTCCTCCTTCCATTACAGTCGGAACCAAATATAACTCTTAAACTTAAGTGAGGGCAAACAGATAGATCTATGCAATTATTTCGGAATCACTGCCATGGCGAACGGTAAAAAGAATGTAAACAACGCCTGTAGCAAATGATCAAATTCCCGATCGGTGCAAACTAAGCGATAAGAAAGTAGAACTGACTTCCAGTTTATCCCTAAAATGATCGCAATATTCCGATTCCGCGCATTGTGTAAAAGTTATAATTAAAAACTAGAACCCGGAAGAACGAAAATGGAAAAAAAAACAGCCGATTGCTGGAAGTAACCAAAAATCGGAATGCCGGGTTGATAATCGCAAAATTGGAATCACGCTCATTTTTCAAGAAAAATCGGAATGATTCCGATCAAATCAGAATGGGTGGCATCTCTGCTACTCTGTGTTGTTTAGAATACAGTAGTCTCCATCTAAGAACCTGGTCAACGGGAGACAGAAAAAGCGGGTTCTTAGGCGGACCGGGCACTTAGGCGGATGCCACCCATATTTGACTACCAGTGTCCATGGCTTATCCCCCTTGACTGCTCGGACCTAGGTCGTGACCTCATAATGAAAAGTATAAGCGTTGAACAAAGTTACGACTTATAGCTAGCAGAATGCTCTTTTCTTACAGTGATGATTGTGTAACGAATGGAATGATTCAGTTGTGAATCACAGATGCCTATTTTAGACAGCACGAGGCCCAGTGATACCCTGTGTAATAACCACAATCAGCCCTAAGTACATGTGCCGTGCAAACCAAGGACGTGGTCAATTTACGTATAAAATTCTGCCCTTCGTGTCAGACAACAACAGATGTTAGGTAATGACTATGCTAATTTAGCCTAGGATTGGCTGCTTGCCCACGAAAGACATAACTGGGCTCCATCCTTTGTACGGTTCGCCTCCCCCTACCTTCCCTCCACCCGTTCTCTTTCACTGTACTGTGTGGCTTTGTTCTACGCCGCCTACTTGAAAGAGAATTTTGCATTTATATGGACATTTTGCATAAAAGTGTACTCGTCTCTCGGTCAAATGCCGGGTTCTTAGGCGGATTTTTCGTTTCAGAGCGGGTTCTCACGCATGTAAATTACAGTGAAAAAAATTTGGTTTCGCGGCAACAGCGGGTTCTGAGGCGGATCGGGTTCTAAGGCGCCGAGTTCTTAGACGGAGACTACTGTATCACTCTCAGGACTCCCCCCCCCCAAGCCAAAAATAACCATAAAGAAAAAAAATCATAACTTTGCAACAAATGGAGATATTAGAAAAATTCAAAAATATTTGTAATCTGGGTATCAAGACTGTTGTTTTGAGCATAGTTTCATGGTCTTTGGTGAAATTTGAATTTTTTCACTGAACTGCCAACTTAATGCTCCAAAAAGAAAATAAAAATATTGTTACCTGGACGAAAAGGGGTATGCAATTGAGTCCCCTGATGACTGCTCTGTTATGTGCCTCACGAGCTAAGATATGTAGTGCTCCCACTGTTCCCTCAACAATCTCTTCCATTCGCACACCATCAACATAGCCTGTCAAAGGTGGACCATTGGAGCTGATGGAGGCCCTCTGTGAATGTACAGAGATGGATTAAATAAAAATGAAGAGAACAAAACTTAAGAACCGTGCCTAATGAAGAAACTGAAAAATTTATTTTCTGTCAAACATTCTCATGCATTTATTCCTTTCCAAAACTGGCAGTACTTTCAATGTTCAATTATTTAATTTTTCCAGCAGATCCTTTTAAAGTTTGCTGCTAAATGATTACCTTTGTCTCCTAACACCTGAAACAAATAATTGAGACATTCTGGTTAAGCTTTTCATTACATTCTGCATCAATCAAAGAAAAACAAGACAAACCCTTTGAGTATCTTGGTGGGCTCTGATCAACAGCTGGACAATCCTGGGCAAGGCACCATGCTCACGGAGAGGGGCATGATTTGCTGGGCACAGGGCCAGGTTTCTGCATAGGCAAGAAACATCAAATTCGTTACATTACAGCTGACTGTATAATAATAAACAGGGTTCCACCACCCCTCTAAGAATGCTTTTCCATGGCTAAATCTTTCAATTATTTGGGTTTTTAACTTCTCCTGAACTTTCAGTTGCAACCAATCACGGTCTAATTCCAATGATATTAATTCACAACATTTATATACAGCCATATATGCAATACCCCGGGCAACAGAAAAATAATGAAGGTTTCATGTCAAAGGAGTAATTTTTTTCCCCCTTTTCATATCAAATGCCAACCCATGATAATTAAAAAGAGTACTCTCAGACATCAAAAAGAGTATTTTCACACCAAAAAGAGTATTCAAGCAGACCTCCCAACTAGTACAAGCAGGATGTCAGGAGATTTGGTTAAAAAAGGGGAGATTTAAAAAAAAACATGGGGAGGTTACCGCAGCAACCTCTTACTTACAAACTCGACACACAAACAAAGAAAAATTAAATACACCCACCATATAAAAACTATTTTAAAAAAACAAGCATGTGTCGCATGCTGCCCTTTTATCCCATTTTTTTGGTGCTGATTCATTTTATGGCTTTGGTAAGTGCTGAAAACGAGGGTAAAGATGTTACCCTAATGTATAATATCAACACTTTATTTTTCAAAACCTCCACAGATCTATTAATCTATGTAAAATAAGCCCCAGCTGGCGAGTCTGGCTGACTTTCCTCAGCTCAGTTGCTTTTTTCCCCAATGATACAATTACTGTATAGACATAATGCTCATGAGGACGCAACAATGGTCCTATTTGGTCATCACTTGCCTCCACAAGTGCCCTCTATAATCTTTCTTTCCATATTCCTAAAAACACGATTTTTTTTTTCTTTCAAAAATGTGCTGGCGTCTCCAATACCTCAACTATGACGTCTTACCCAGGTGAGCAGACAGTCCCCATCCCACCTTCACTCCCCCACTTGCACTAGGTTATGCCACACTACACTACTTTACTTTACTTTTCCGATCCAACAGTCTTCTGCCCTTCGTCTACACTTCATGTAACATCTCCGGTGAACATCAAAGTGAGTAGTCCCAGACAAGCGGGCGCCAACTAGTCCATAAAATGTTCTCAGGGAAAACGACAATGTGCATTGTGGCCACGAAGGTCCCCACTATGTTAATTCCTACCCAACCCTCCCTAACCCCCAACCAAGTGGGCACCATCCAACACTCCTCAAAGGTATCAGGGCTACAACGCATTTATATCCACTCGCTTCTGGCCGGGTAGACCAAGACCGTACTTCGCATCAAGATCTCATCGTGGATTTCGTAGTTCACTGGCCCGACAATGAAAAAACGTATTTTCTCGACAGAAGTCATATTCGCGTATTTACGTTGGCAAATCGTACTAGTTGGCATCCCTGTCATATATTTTCACTTCCCATCCTCATATAAAAATTGTTTTAAAATTTTCGGTAAGGGCTGACACATAGGGTAAACAAAAATAAAAAAGGATACCCAAAGCGGTATGAACCGTACAATATACATACACTATACTACTACTGTAATCATTACTACTGCAGCTTTCAATCTGTTCACCCACCTGATGAGACCAACCACAGCTTTGATGAGGGGCCAGCGGCTTGGTGGGTGCAGAAGTTTGACAAGGACAGGCAAACCATAGTGCAATCGGACTGCATTCTGGGCCATTTCAGCCTCTGGGTGACGTGAGGTCAGGTGACGCAAGGCACACACCTGCATGGAAAAAAGCAGCCCAAAAAAAAATAATAATAAAATGTACCTACTAAATTTACTTGACAATGCCATGTTATCACTAAACGTTAAAAGCAATCTGACATTAAGCTGTCTGAATTTCTCAGGCAATAGAAAGAGTGCCAAAATCAAATCATACTTTTATGCTAGCTATGTCTATCACAAAAATTAACAACAGAAACACTGATCAAGTGGTCTATACTTCTGGTCAAATGTAAACAACCATTTTTCCCAGACAGAAAGAAACTTTCAAAAGGTACCCATAACATATGAGGTCAAAACAAAACTCACTGAAGTGTACTCAATCAAACTAAACTGATGCGACACTGCATATATTCTATTGGTGCAAACAAGAAAAGATGTGTGGCTTTAGATTCATGTTTCTCAGAGACTCATCACATGAGACCGGTGTGATAAAATCAATAAACTTACAGCAGGTTCTGTGATATCCTCTCTGTCTCCAGCTTGCATAATTGTGCGGACCAGGGCTTCAATACCTCCCACTTGGCAAACCATCACTTTGTTACGTTGGTTGTTACAAGTAAGATTGGACAGAATACCAGCAGCACAGGTGACTACATTGATATCATTGCTTGACAGCAGTTGGACCAACATGTGAAGAAGGTTGTCCAATTGGTCCTGAAGATAAGCGAGAGACATGCATTCCAAAAAAGTTATAAAACCATTTACTTTTGTCATTTCAGGATGATGCCCAAGTAGTGCCAAATTTTATCTACACTATGTTGAGAAAATTGCTTGTGATGTTTTGAAAGTTAAAACTTCACAATGTGTTACTTCTTTTTCACACTTTAATTTTAAAATAATTAGAGGTGGTACACGTTCATGATTTTAACAGACTGCAGAATACCTTGATATGCCATCTTGTGACCTGATCTCAATTTCTTTTGTAAAAATTGGAGATAGAATAATGCAGTACTGGGTTTGACGAAACTCACGTTCTCAAATCTATAATAAGTACAATGTGGTAAATAAGCGTTCATTTCCATATTTCTACAGGTTTCATTCACTTTTACTAAGTCACTGAAACCCAATAAGAAATGCTTTTCAAGAAATCCAATACATTACCTACTTTAAATAGATCAATGAGTTGAGTTAAAATTTGCTTTAAATAAACAGCATTCTCCACTAATATGGAAAGTAATCATGAAGGCATGCCTACATGTATGATAATGATAGAGGTCAAGTTATGCTCCTTGTCATCTATGGTTTTTCCAATGTTTGAAACATTTTTGAATGCTTTTCATTCAGTCATTTCTTTTCCAAAAATTAGTTGAGGCAGAAAACATATCAGTTCTGTGCAAGGAGCATAGCTGCCAACTTTCAAAAACCTAAAAACAGACTCCTGATATCGGACCAGACACCCCCCCCCCCCCCCCCCCCCTCAACATTGAAAAATCACCATTTCCTCACTTTGTTACATTATGGAATATTATTCTCTTTACATAGGCCCAATGTAATACAGCATAAGATTTTAAGAAGTAGAAAACAAACATTTTGCTTCAAATGCTAATACATGTGTTGTTATCACCACTGTTTCTGTTTCTAAAGAAAGAACTGACTATTATGATACGAGCTGTCCTCATAATTATATAACTCTTTCATACTAACTTGTTCTGGCAGTATTGAACAATGTCAGACTTGCCTCCATGTGACTTGTGAAACTGGTGAAATTGGAAGTCACGATAACGTGACTTATGATTCACAATGCATTTATTGGACAAGTTTGATGTTGATGCAAAAGGAAATTCCTTTGAATATTTTGCACTAAATGTCTACTGACAGCTTCATGACTCATGAGTTGGATAGAAAAGACTTTCGATTAAAAATAAAATAAATCTATCCATTATCGCAAATCATGTTAGGCATAATAGATGACAGATGTAACTAATAGATCTAAAACTGAAGCCACTTCACAAACCATGCCCATAATGTTGTAGTTCTAGAACTGTTTCTATTGTTTTACCAGCTCACAGGCTCTAGATTTCGATTTCTTACGTCACTGAAACACCCGTACACCTGAGCCTAGGCCTAGTTTATCCGTGATCGCCAATTACGTTCAAGATTCTAAAAGACGGCCGACCTAGATCTACCGGGAGTTACCACCGCCAAAGATGATTGTAAGCTATGTAAAACTGAAAAAAAACAAAAAAACATCAAAAAAGACGTAACGGCGAAATAAAACGAAGCCTCTTCACAAAATGTGTCCACTGCTCTTACTGACCGCCATCGTTTGCGATAAAATACGCGTGACCTACACGTACTTACGTACTCGAGCTCGATGAACGGTCAAGGTGTATGCCGTGATAACTTACTATGCAATATTACTGTTGCTTGGTTAAGTGAGGCCGTGGCGGGATACAAGTTATCGTGAGTTCGGGCATACCCAGTGCGACAGGACCCAGTGTGGTAGGGCTGTGTTTACGATTGCGCCCGTTGAATCGCTCGGTCCAGCGCTATTAGCGGTAGGCCTAGATACAAAAGTTACGGTTTTTGTGTTCTCCTCCAGAGTATATGTTTTCTCCGTATAAATGGGGAAATTCTTCAAAAACGTAATTTTCACCACAAAACCGTATTAACGTCCCGGAACCAAAAAAAAAAAAACGTAGTAAATACGTAAAATACATACTGGTTGGCAGCTATGAAGAAGTAATAATCTCCTCCTTTGTGAAAATGGAGATAATCATGTTTTTCCTTAACTGATGATATTTACAGTACAACTAATAATGTAGGAAACAACTTGCCATCTTGGTAGCAGCATCAGACAAGTTTCTGAGAGACCACAAACAGTTCTGTACCAGACGCTGGCTTTGATGTCCCAGATGCATGGCCAGAGCTTGCATTCCGCCTAACAAAAGGCAAAGGTTGGGGAAAAAAATAATTGTTATTCACAACAGAATTATGAGACACTGTAAATGCTGAGTTGGAATTAAAAAAAAAAAAAGCAGACCAATTGAAAAGTTCCACATCAATCATTTTTCTACTGTAATGTGAAGAACTCTTGTCTGATATTATTTATAATCAACACATCACTAAAACAGACGGTGAAAGCATGATGATCTAATTACATCATTTTTTTGGTGCACAAAAATCATCAGTAAGTGATTATGCAATGTAACTACTACGCACTGTTATGACAAAACAGTGACTAATGCTAAGCTAAATCTCAAAATTCCTCCAAGGCCTAGTCTGCAATGCACCATAAAGGCAAACTGTCAAATACAGGGAAACTGAATAATTTATACCACTCCAAACTGCAAAATTATGAGTTTTCTCCTTCTTGACCCCCACCCCGCCCGCTGTTCAGTCAGTAACCTTACTCACGGAGAATCTTATCTGGGTCGCACTGACCCTTGCCAATGTGCAATGACCACACCATCGCTATCCATGTGGTTTGGTTTGTATTTGATCAGTATGAAAACATTTGCTGCTATGCCTGATCATGCTTGATAATTAATTAATCAGCAAAACCTTTGTAAGTCTCTAATCAATGATCTGACGATACCAAACTGACAGATCTAATTTTTGTGAGAACGAAGCATGATAACTAGAAACGCCTCCCAAGCCCTAAACAAATGGTTTCATCCTGATTGACACATACTTGAACCGATGTGGGCATTTGGGGCAAAGGACATTTCAGAGCTTGTTTCTGGTTGGTTCTTAGACACAGACAACTCTAGATGATGGTCAGCTTGTGAGAAACTGAGATAATAATGCATATTTGTCGAGCAACAGTTCGCATGTCGATGTTAAACCTTTTGATAGTGTGGGAAGAGCCTTTGAAAGCTTAGTCTTTTTGAGTCTGACCAGTGGTTCACTGGTTAACATGTCCTTGTCACAATGCCTTTGATTTAGAAGAGATACAGTGAGCAATAAGATAGTAGTTATGTCTCAAAGTGGACAGTGATTTGATGTGTGAAAATGCTGCTTGCGCGCTGCACAGTCAGCTTGACCATGTCATATTGATACGCCCATGCAGAGTGAACGCCTAGAAAGTCGACGCCTTATTTATACACTTCTCGCAGCGTGAGGGTTAAATAGACTGTTAATTTTTTTTTTTGTTATTGCTTTTGACAACAATAAAACGAATATCTCAAAAGTGATACTGACCAGCCTCAACAATAGCAGGCTTGTTGCTAGAGCACACAGACAGAACCTTGAGAACTCGGGAAGTGGTCCAAAGAAGCTTCTCATAAGTGTAGGACTTCATAATGCGGACTAGCTCCCCAGGCCCACCACTGGCCAGAATGATGAGCTAGGGAAGGTAAAAAAAATAAACATATTATTATATTAAAACAGATTGGCATCATCATCTAAAAAAATCGTGCATAAATTTCAACCAGAATCCAATCTTTCTAAGCTTCAAAATGTTTTCGTGGTGATGTCAGTTGGCGCTGGTTACACAGATAATGAGTACAACAGAAGCTTGACAATGACATCTCTGATGGTTTTAAATCAAATATAGAATTGCGAAGTTTAAAAATGAAAGAAAAAAAATTGCTTCATGCACTGCTTTGTTTTTCCATTAATTGCAGGATGAGAAGTACAGAATCTCCTCCAAATTATTTTACTGGAACTCTTTCAAAAATGAAAAGCACAATGGCCTGTGTCCATACCTTGCTCTCCTGGTTTCCATAAGCCAAAATCTGTAAACAGTCTGTAGTGATAGCCAAGAACTTGACATTGTTGTTGCGCTGCAGCAGTGCCACCATTTTCTGTAGGCCTCCTGCCAGTCGCACTGCCATCTTAGATCCCTCTTGGTGCAAAAGCAAGTTGTGTAGAGTTGTGATCGCATAAAACAAGACCGATTCCAGGGGGGAACTGAGGAGAAATTTGTTATACAATTATGACATCACAAAGAAAGCACAGTGTCAAGAAACATTGTAAAATCTGCAAGTTACTGAAAGTAGTTCATTTCATATCTTTAAAAAAAATTAAGGACTGTAGTGACATTAGCTTGATAGCTAATAATGGACTTAATTTTTTCAGAAAATGTACTCTCCATTGCAAATGTCATTTTGAGGTATCAGGCAGATAATAGGAGCGTCTGTTGTTATTGGCTTTTCCAGCTAATAATGGGACTTAATTTTTTCAGAAAATGTACTCTCCATTGCAAATGTCATTTTGAGGTATCAGGCAGATAATAGGAGCGTCTGTTGTTATTGGCTTTTCCAGCACCTCCAGTTTTACTATTATAATATGCCCTATAAAATTGATTTTGGTATTAACAAAAGAATTGTGAATGTGCTTTTCAACTTCACCAGCATCCCATTTTCCAGAAATACTTTCATGTAGGTATAATCTGAGCGGCAGGGATCAGCTGCGTGAGAAACCCAATTTCAGATTTTGCCATAACAAGTTAGTGACATTACTCTTCTTTACTTACCTAAGTAGCTTGACCAGAGCTGGAATACCACCTGACTTGAAGATGGCCAGCAGGCCCTGCCTGTGATGGGAGAGATTGTGAAGTGTTCCTGCTGCACATCGAGTGGTTTCGATGTCGTCAGTGTTAGCCATAGCGCGGATGAGTGCAGTAACCATCTGAGGGGAGTTCATGATAGCATGACGGCTGGCTTCCTTCTTAGACAGCTGGTGAACCATCATTGCTGCCTGGTATACAACTACTTGATCTTCATCATTCAGCAGTTTGATCAGTTCTGGGATAGCACGTGTTGCCAAGTCAGCATCGTCCTGAGGGAAATAATCAAACAGTCTGTCTTTTGAGGATAATTCTAGAGGAAGATCCTCACTTTAATTTAAAATTTCTATGATATCAGAAGTCAAAATAAATTTTATCTCATAGAATATGCAGAATGCAATTAACATCTCCATCCCAAATCATTTCAATACTATTCAGCAAAACTACTGAAAGGGAGACGAAACCAAAATCACCTTGTCTGGGCTCTAAGGTGGTTAGAAACATGCAATAGTGACATGCTGTTCTGTTTCTTTACCTGGTAGTTGATCAAATTGACCACAGCATGTTTCAGCATCTGTGAGGGCTCACTTAACCTCTGGACAGCTGTTGGTTGGTCAGGCTGAATCTGGGTTGATGGGATCTGGACACCCTCAGGCATGGTCTCAGGAAACATGGCTGCACGCACACGCTGAGAACGGGTCTGGTTCAGTTGCTGGTTGATGTCTGAGAAATATGAAGAAAGTCTTGTTGGTCTACAGTTTCTCTCAATATTTCTGACAAACCTTCAAAATGTGCCTAAAAATCCTCTCTTCCGGAAAGACTGTCAATGGGTGTGGTATGTCAAAAAATCCTGTATCTGGGAAAGGCTGTTCATGGGTGTGAGTATGGACAAATTCCAAGAGATAAAATTTCATACAAGAAAGCCAAACCATTCTTGTCACTTAAAAACATTCTGAAGACTTATGAAAAGAACTCACCTTTTTCTTGTAAAATATATATCAAATAAAATATTACTGACAAAAATACAAAATGAATGCCCTACAGTAAGGATTGAACCCTGTTTTCCTCAACACTAACATAGTGAAGAGAAGTATTAGTAGCAGACCTGTTTACCCTAAGTTATGCACAATGGGGAGACGGCTGCTCAAAAATAGGGAGATTTCATTAAAAAGAGGGAGATGCTAGAAATGTGCACCATCGGCAAAGTAAACTAGTGAAATGTCAACCAAAATGTATCATCGTATAATATGATTCATTATTTATGTGTTTGTGATTTGGACTGAATCCCTAAGCTATTTATAGGATACTGTGTTTGTGATTTAGACTGAATCCCTCTGCTATTTATAGGATACTGTGTTTGTGATTTGGACTGAATCCCTTTGCTATCTATAGGATACTGTATCCTATGAATAGCAGAGGGATTCAGTCCAAAGCCAGTGTCCATTACTTGCAGTGACAAGTAAAAAAAAATAATCAGAACACTATCTGCAATAACAGAATACAGATTCATTTATTGTCCTCTTCTTGGGCACAAGGTCACATGCATCAAATAATGTCAAATTACTTGTAAACATCAGGGGGGTGAAAAGTCAAATTCTGCATTCACAGGGTCAGATTGTCCAGAATCTTCACTTCTTCAAAGACTGGTAGTAGCAGCCCTTCAGTTGTGACAACTGTTTAGAAGGGATCTTCCGGCTGTTGTCAAGGTAATGCCCAGGCTTTGCCTTGACCACTAGAAGTGCTTCAACTGTGTCTTGACTCAAACTCGACCGCTGGTCGGCGGGAATCTTCCTAACAACAGAGAAAACCCGCTCACACGGAGCACTGGAGTGTGGGATGCACATAATGCCCATCATGACCTTTGCCAGCACACTTTTTCTGCTGCTTGCCAATTTCCCCCCAGGTAAGATCAACTCTGTCCTGAAGACAGCTGGTGATGTCTGCAAACTGGTACTTGGCGAATTGCTCGATAACGGTGTCCTTCTCTTCCCCCCTTGGAATCAGCACGGGTGAGGACTTTTTTTTTTTTTTTTTTTTAACCAAGCCAAGTGGAAAAAAATCTAGTTCTACTCACTTGCAGCGATCTTTGAGTCAGGAAACATACATTTGAAGGTCTCTGTTAAGCTGTTGGCCGTTGGGAGGGACAGATTCTGTTGAACAATCAACTGACACATGGTTGCCTCTGCTCTTGTTGTTGCCTTCTGAAGGTCGTCCACTGAAGAATTCGGTGCAGACACCAAAAATCTCCAATGGACCCTGTAGATGTAGCTGCTGCTTCATTAGACTTGTGGGGCTCCGATTTCACGTGTTTGGAAATGTCATTTCTGCCTCTGTGGCTCACGTTGATATCTTTCTTGCAGAACGTGCAAAATGCGCGCGACTTTGATTTTGAAAATTGGCGAAATGCCGGGTAATCTGACTTCCATTCGGCCTTCAATTTTGCGGAGTACTTTACTCTCTTTCTGCTTCCAACATTCGTCGACTTTCTTTTGTCATCCCATCCTCTGTGTCGGATTCGGAGTCGGTTCCACGATTCTTTCTTTTTCTGATCGACGCCATAATTCGGTAAACCGGAAGCAGGCCTCGATCTGAATAGTTTGGGCAGAGTTACTTCCCTTCCATAGCAACCAGTTTGTTTATGAAGCACCGATCGTAAGTATTGTCGGATCGCCACCTGAGCGGCGTGCAGCTCGTGGAATTGTGCGACTGCGCGCCACTCAGGCGGCGTGCAGTGTTCTAAAGGTTCTAATTTCATTTTCGGGACATTGGTGAAAAAAATATCGGGAGATTTATGATGCTAGCGGGAGATCGGGAGATGGGGTCTAAAATCGGGAGTCTCCCGCTCAAATCGGGAGAGTAAACAGGTCTGTAGTAGGAACAAAAAATGTATTTTCATACAGTATGACCAAAACCTAATATCTATTGTACAGATTTACCACATTCTACACAAAATAATCTGGGGCCTTACCATCCACTTGCTCCTGGTTGTATGAGTCACTGCCCAGTCCCCAGTCAAACATCATTTTGGATGGATCCATCTCACCTTCATCCACCTCATCCCCATGACTCTTGCTGCTGATGGATGGGGCCTGTAAAAAAAGCATGTCCAAAGTCAACTATAATAGTAGTTCATGGCGATAGCAGTAATTTAACAACTGCAGATGTTCAAAAGGACATCTGAATTTTGAAAACATGCAAGAAAATACATCATGGATATCTTGTTAACTCCAAACCCTTCTAACCAAATCGGGACAAAAACTAGTCAATTGTGTGGTCACTTTGTTGCTTGTGAAAAAAAAGTAATATTGCAATATAGATTTCTCCCTCAATGATACTTGTCCGTAAAATTATGATGGATGATGACCAATTACAGAAGGTGAAATAATTTCAAAACTTTAAAATCAAGTTAGGCCAGTACACAGACTAATAAAATACCCAGACTGGATGATACCATTGTGTGACGTCACAAAACAGCGAAAGGTCATGAACCATCCGCCATTCTAGGTTTACGGTAGCGACCAACACTTCAGCATAGCTACAATTTTGGATGATACCATTTTGACGAGCCTATTGAACGCGGAAGTTTGGTTCCGCACCAAGAAATTAATACATGTACAACCAATCTTGACAAATAAAAAGAAATTTCTACTGCAGATAGAACTAGAATCGGAATTTTCCGAGCGGCGGCCATGTTGATTATACAGTCGCCGCTCGGGAAATTCCGTAAAAAATTACACACCCCGAAGAGCGTGTTTCCAGTCTCGTAAATTTATTAGACTGTGGGCCAGAGCAGATATGTTAGTTTTTCTGTGACAAAGTGTCCCTTTTATTACTCTGTTCTAAAAATTTAGTACCTGTGTGGTCTGGCCAGAGTGGATGCCTGAGTCACTCATGTACTGGTTCTGCTGCCACATCATGGTCTGTTGCTGCTTGTTATCCACTGGCATATTGCTCAAGTCCATGTAGCTTGCTTCTCCAGAAGGACCCACTAAAATATTGACATTGAGAGAGTGGAACCATCACTATGTGAAATTTGGTTTCAAACACTATTGGGCTTGTAAAAACTATACCTGTCTGTAAGAATGTTCATCATTCTTGTTAGTTGTCTTTCTGAGCACACTGCCTAAAATAACACAAACTTAAATAATAGTTTAGGTGTAGAGTGGCAACACACTCGTTCCAAACATAGGAAAAGCTTTTTCTCCTTTACAGCTGGTAGGCAATTGCTAGTGCCTTAAACACTTTGCTGCCTGACGTCGCCCATGCTTCCAGTATTACCCTTTCTGCCCGCAGTCGTGATAGACGAAAAGCATAGGTACCTCTCTATTTTGACATTTTAGAGAAACTTCCCTTATATTCTTCGGCCATTTCTGACTGTTTCCGATCAATAGTATTTCGGCTTCATTTACAGTGCGGGCTACACAGTTTGATGAAAGTTAGCAAAGTGAAAAACCCCTCAGACAGTAAAGTGATGAAAGAAGCACAGTAATTCTAATTCTCAATACTCCCAATATTGAAAATCTACTGACAGCAAAATCACAGAATCGCACCAAACAACTGTTATTAGTGTAACTGTTGGATATCTTTATTTGCCTGTTGTATTGCAACTACACCTAAAGCATTTGACCGATTGTTTTCAGCATCTCACGTTTTCCTAATGGGACTAATTACTACCATTTACTGCTGTTTTCTTGATCTTGGTCCAAGATGTGTGCAAGAATGAAGAAGATCGCATGCGTCATAGCCATTTGTACAAGACTAGGGCGTCTTAATTACCAGAGTCATTTAATGAGAAACAGAAGGACAGAAAATATGCCCCCCATAAAAAGTCTAACCACTGACTCACGAAGAACAGATTTGAACCCTTACCAATAGAACTTTTTTCTTTCAAACAGAAGTTTCTTAATGAAGCATAACTGTAATAATATCTGAAACTCATGTAAAATTAGGACCCAGAAATTTTGTTAGTTCTACAAGAACAATCTTTGTCATCAGCAATCTTTACTTTTGGAGGACTAACTATGTTCTGTGGACTTAATAAATAACCACTACTCTTGACGAACAACAATTTTCATTAGTATGGTGTTCTAGAGGACTTTGAAATATGTCGGTTATCAGCTGAAAACTGTGTTTCTACACTGTTCATGCCTCAGTGACACAAAATTCCTACCCCACGTTCACTCTCTACTTCCAATTTTCCGTGCACCAGTTTCTTACTCAAATGTGAATACAATCATCATATATGAAAGACTTGAAAAAGTATGATAGAGTTATTTTGAATTTTGAATACTCTATCAGCCCATGAATTTTCATTCTTTGATTAAAATCATATGCTGCATACACTGTTCGTACTATTTCAGATTTCAAAACAATGTATGGTTAAATCTGACAAATGCACCATCAAAAACTTATACCCAAGTATACTGAACTGGCCCGCTCTCAATTCAGACCAGAAGAGTTCATTTAAAAACAGTTAAGATGTTTGACTAAATGTAAATTGCAGTATATGAAAGGCTTTAATTAGTCATCATTTGCTGCGAACAATCTTGTTTGATTTATCACGATAACCGAATGTCTTCATTCATTTCCCATACATCCAAGTTTACAATTTTATCAGTAACAAGACAATTCACACAAATATGCTGGACTTACTGGCCCGGGTGGGTCCACTGCTGGCATTCATCTGGTAACTGCTCATTTTGACCAAACAGTAAGTCGCTGCAACAAAAATAAAAGATCATAAATTATATAGTTTTGGTTTGCCTCTGGTTAAATTATGGCTTTGTACTTACACACACCTACCATTCATGATTCGATGATAAATGGTGCTCTCTCTCTCACACGCAAAATAAAATTAAGACACACAACCAAACCATACAGGAGAAGTTTTAAAAAAATTGAAGTTTGCATACAGAAACATTACTTACTAGATGACCTACCGCGCATTACCAAAAATAAACAATCATATATGCTCTCCCCCCCCCCCCCCTCATATAATAAAAGCAATAAACTACAGTCTTGCTTCAGAACTCATGCGCACCAGAACACTATGCCATGCACCAAACTGAATGCTTGATAGGGTTACTTTTTTATGACATGCAGGTACAGTAGTCTCCGCCTAAGAACCCGGTCAATGGGAGACAGAAAAAGCGGGTTCTTAGGCGGATACAACACGAGGCCCAGTGATACCATGTGTAATAACCACATACAGCTCTCAGTACATGTACAACGCAAACCAAGCGCGTGGTCAATTACGTATAAAATTCTGCCCCTCGAGTCAGACAACAATAGATGTTAGGTAATGACTGTGCTAATTTAGTCTAGGAGTGGCCTGCTGGCACACGAAAGACGTAACTGGGCTCCATCCTTTGTGCGGTTCGCCTCCTCCTACCTTCCCTCCACCTGTTCTCTTTCACTGTACTGTGTGGCTTTGTTCTATTCCGCCAACTTGAAAGAGAATTTTGTGTTTAATATGGAAATTTAACATAAAAGTGTGCTTGTCTCACGGTCAAATGCCGGGTTCTTAGGCGGATTTTACGTTTCAGAGCGGGTTCTTATGCATGTAAATTATAGTGAAAAAATTCAGTTTCGCGGCAACAGCGGGTTCTAAGGCGGCAAGTTCTTAGATGGAGACTACTGTATTATGCAAAAATACAGATGTTACATAGCAATCAACGTTATTTTTTTTAAAAATACATGTGAAGTAAACAACTTTTAATTATAGCCATCATCTTCCTTATCTCAATTGCCACCTTTCTGCCTAATTTAAGGCCTGAAGGGTGTATAGTTTGGTCAGTGTCTCATGCCAAAGGTTGCAAGTTACTGAAATATATAATAAATTATTTACCTTTGACCTGTTGTTTCATAGTAAGTAAGCTAATTATTTTACCACGTCAAGAATTCCCTCTGTTCTACAGTGTGTACTAGCAATTGAACAAGCACTAGATTTCATCACAAGTGATTTATGATCCTCTCTACGCTCTCCTCAATAACTTACTGTTACTGACTGTGAAGCCTGGGCATAACCTAATTTGCCTACCTTGCCTTTCATAAATTTACCCAAGGGTTTGTGGAGGCTAAAAGCTGCAACAGTACAAATTGTTTCTAGTTTAAAAAGAAAAAAATAATAATAATAATGTGCAATGTCATAAAATGCACACTTTCCATATGTGCAGACATCCCTCAACTCTCTTATTTTGCATTTATGGTCAAAGAATAAAGTTCGACGGTCAAAGACCTGCTCGACCATGCATGAAAGACAGTGCTCTGGCACTTCTGCTCTAACAACACAAACCTTCGGCATTCACACTCAGTGTGTACTTTTGAAATTTATTTCTTAACCACTTGGCAAACTGGAACTTTTTCTGATCTATTTATTAACCCTTTCGATGCCTATCGCCCAAATTCGGGCGATGGTTTCTTCTACCCTCTTAATGCCTATCGCCCGAATTCGGGCGATCTGAGGTGAGCTAATGTAAACAGGAAATACACCCCCTAAAAACGTGATTAGGGCTCCGGAAGTCGAATAATCTAATTCCTGATTGGATAAGCTTTAATTTCATCTCCAGATCATAAAGATCGGCCGATCAGTTCGTTTTTTATTCGCTTTTTTGTGCTGATACTCTCTTCGCTGCGAAATAGCGTCTTTCGAGTCCGACAACGACGATGTTGATCAAATTATCGGGGATTTGTTTGTAATTTCCGACTCTGAAAGCGATTTTGATGGGTTTGACATCAACCAAGAAGATATTTACAATTGATTTAGTTGACTTGCGTACGTGCGCTCCAGTTGGTAATGTAGATCTAGATCTAGCTGAAGACGGGTGTATAGATCTAGATCTAGATGTTACGAAGAATGAAATGAGTGCGTTTTCTCGGTAGCCAGTAATGAATGCATTTATAAACACTGATCCCACACCTCTAGACTTTGTCAAATTGATTATTGATGATGTTCAATCGTTAGTCTTGATGATTTTTAGCAGTTTTGCTGCCAAATAAAAGTCAGAATGTTAGTATTACAACATTTTTATTTTCTTTTTGTAATTCTTGTGATGCTGCTGAAACTGCTGCTGCCACCACCACTACTACTATCACCACCACCACTTTGATATGTTCATTATGCAATACGGTATTCAATGTACTAAAAGTTTCTTTCTTACAGACTTATAAAATTCCCAATATCATAAGAGATATGAATTTTTTTTTATTACTAATATTACACCCTTGTTCAGACAAATTTTGCAAAAATGGTCTGGCACTGAGGGAAAAATCACAGAAAATAGGCTGGCACTGAGGGAAAAGTCTTGAAAAATGGGCTGGCACTGAAAGGGTTAAGAGGTGAGTGGTGGTGGTAGTGATCACCTCACTGATCAGCCTACCATTACCAACCTTATTATCCAACAATGCATCACATAGTAACCCCATCCGAACTCACCCCTACTTAACCCTTTAACCCTACGCAGCGCACTATTAAGTAAAGTCCGCTGACCCCGTCACTGACCTTACCCACGAGGAACCTTCTCTGGGTCGCAATGACCCTTGCCACCACCGAGACGTGGAATTACTTCAAAGCCAGATGGAACGAGTACAAAACCGCCACAAAAATTTTTGGGGAGGAGGTGGCCATTCAACTACTAGAGTGCTGCGATGAACATCTTCGACGAGATCTGACACGGTCAAACGGCGGCTCACTCAGCCACAAGCCAGAAGAGGAGGTCCTCGAAGCTATCCGCAAGTTAACTGTGAGGGAGGAAAACATCATGGTCCTCAGAGTCGAACTGTCTAACATGAGACAGGACCGAGACGAGCCCATACACAACTTTGCAGCTCGTCTTAAGGGACACGCATCCCAGTGCAAATTCCTAGTCACCTGCAACTCGTGTCAAACAGAGGTGTCATATATGGATCAGCTCATCAAAGACTGCATCATCCGCGGTATTTATGAAAAGGAAATCCAGCTGGAAATTCTTGGCAATCAAAACCAGGAAATGGCCTTAGAACAACTAACAAAGTACATTGAAGCAAAAGAGTGGCAGGAGGAGCGCACACCGGTTGCATGACTCCGAGCCCCGACCCACTAATAACGCTGTAGCAGCAGCCACCAGCGCCTACCGGGCATCCCAAAAACCGTGCGGCTACTGTGGTAACAAAACCTACCATGGTAAAAAGTTCAAGGAGAGAGAACAAAAATGTCCAGCAGCAAAACACACATGCAAAAAATGTAACATAACTGGCCATTTTGAGAAAGTGTGCCGGAGAAAAGATCGGAAGGACAAAACAAATGAGTGTGAAGATCAGACTGATTTTTTGTGCACCTTAAGTGACGATACAAACTTTGACGAGAGTTTCGATGTGAATATTGTTGAAAATGACAATGCCAATGGTGCCATGAATGAACATTTTATGCATTATCAACATACTGATATCAATGTTACTGAAAATTATTTCAATGACGTCATAAATGAACAACTTATTCATAATGATAATTTTGATGATCATGTCAATGATTCCATGCAGGCTATTGATCCTAACACAAAAAATCATGGAATTATACTAACCACTGACACTAATGGCATCTCATTAACACCCACAGGACATCACATCTATGAGTCACACAGATGGATCCAGCGTCATTCTGACCCACAGCCTTACATGCAGGTAAAGATCAAGGCCGACCCTTCAGGCTATAAAGCCATAGACATACCCTCAGAAAAGCACCCACTGAGTACGTAGCAATAGCAGACACAGGCTGCCAATCAAGCCTTGCTGGTGTGGAACTCCTAGAAGAGCTAGGTCTGACTGGTGAAAGTCACCATGCGCATGAGCGCAGCCAACAACAAGAGTATAAAAATTCTTGGGGCATTACTCCTCCACATTACCGCCATGGTTGATGAGAAGAGTGGCAAGGAGGTCAGCACCCGTCAGATGGTGTATTTCACGAATGACACCCACAAACTATACCTTAGTAAGAGTGCCTGTACTGACCTAGGCGTAATCTCAGAAAATTTCCCAACTGCTGGAGAGATTCAGACCCCTCCCATTGAAAGCAGTGACGATCACGCGGAGATTAAACCTAATGCCCGAGCACCGTGTGGATGTCCCCTACGTCAGCCTCCACCCACCATCCAATCAGTGCTGGAACTACCCCTCCCACTTACTGAAGAAAACCGCTCTAAAATAGAGAATTATTTAAAAGAGCAATATGCCTCATCTGCGTTTAATGTATGCACCCACCAACAACTGCCCATAATGACAGGACCACCTATGCACCTTATGATAGATCCAGATGCAAAGCCCATAGCATTTCACACACCATTACCCGTCCTCCTACATTGGATGGATGACGTCAAAGCTGATCTAGATAGAGACGTGAGACTAGGTGTGATAGAGCAGGTCCCAATGGGAGAACCAGTGACTTGGTGTCATCGCATGGTTGTTTGTGCTAAAAAGGATGGCAAACCACGGAGAACTGTGGACTTCCAGCCTCTCAACAAATATGCTGCCAGAGAGACTCACCACACGCAGTCTCCTTTCATTCAAGCCAGATCAGTGCCGCAGCACACCAAAAAGACTGTTCTCGATGCCTGGAACGGCTATCACAGTGTAGCATTGCACGAAGATGACAGACATTACACGACATTCATCACCCCTTGGGGGAGATACAGGTACAACGTTGCGCCCCAAGGCTACCTCTCATCAGGGGACTGCTATACCCGCAGGTACGATGAAATAACATCTGATGTCAAAAACAAAACAAAATGTGTAGATGACGCATTAATATGGGCTCATTCTCTCAAGGACAGTTTTCATCGTACGGTCCATTGGCTCAATTTGTGTGGGGAGAATGGCATCACACTGAACCCAGGAAAATTTGTTTTTGGGGCAGATACTGTTGTATTTGCAGGATTCGAAATTTCCGCAACAACAGTAAGACCGTGCCCAAAACTCTTTGAGGCAATTGAAAATTTCCCGACACCGAAGAACTTAACTGATCTTAGATCATGGCATGGGCTAATCAATCAAGTGTCATACACTTTTGCTTCAGCAGAGATCATGCAGCCCTATAGGGAACTTCTCAGCTCAAAAACCCCATTCACATGGAATGAAGAACACGACAAATTGTTTGGAACCTCAAAAAGAGTCATTATCAAGGGCATCACTCATGGTGTTGAAATTTTTGACAAAAATCGCCCTACATGACTTGCCACCGATTGGAGCAAGTCAGGCATTGGATTTTGGTTGTTGCAAAAGCACTGCCAATGTAAAACTAGCAAACCATTCTGCTGCAAGAACGGGTGGAAAATAGCGTTGGTCGGGAGTCGCTTCACCACCCCGGCAGAATCTCGATATCATCCCATAGAGGGAGAGGCGTTAGCAGTTGTGGACGCACTAGAAAAAGCCAGACATTTCGTTCTGGGATGCAAGGATCTAATCATTGCAGCTGACCACAAGCCCCTGGAGAAAATTTTTGGGAACCGCTCTCTTGATGGTATCCCAAACCCAAGACTCAGAAATCTGAAAGAAAAATCTCTTAGGTTCAGGTTCAAACTGGTACACATACCAGGTATCCACAACAAGGCAGCAGACGGAATGTCAAGGTACCCTGTTGGTGAAGCTACTCAGCTGAAACTTCCAGATGACACAGCAACAGCGTCACACATTCTGCTAGACAGCATTCGAGACATAGCACCTGAAGATGATGATGACCTGGCAATATCTGCAACTGCATCAACTTTAGACACCATTAGAACTATTACATGGGATGATGTCAGGACAAAGACAATCAACGGTGACGAAATGAGAGAACTGCTCTATCTGATTGACGATGGATTTCCTGCAACAAAAAAAGAAATGCCTCCACAAATCCAAACATACTTTAACCTCAAAGACGGTTTATATACATTGGATGGAGTTGTAATGTATAATGATCGCATCATCATTCCCCAATCGCTCAGACCACAAGTCTTAGAGTCACTTCACTCTGCCCATCAAGGGATATCATCAATGACAGCCAGAGCAGAATCGTCCGTCTTTTGGCCAGGCATTACTCCTGACATTCAGAAAATCACAGCAAAATGCCGCCACTGCAATCGCAATGAACCATCACAGCCGAATCCACCTCCCACCCCACCAAAGGTTCCAATATACCCATTCCAAGCAATATGTGTGGATTACTTCCACTACAGTGGTCAGTACTATTGCGTCACGGTGGACAGATACAGCAACTGGCCAATCGTTGACAAAGCAAAAGAAGGAGCCAGTGGTCTCATAACGTGCCTCAGAAAAATTTTTGTTACCTTTGGTATCAGTGAGGAACTTACGTCTGATGGCGGTCCAGAATTTGCAGCCTCACAAACTGAGCAATTCCTCAAAGACTGGGGAGTCTACCACAGAACCTCCTCTGTGGCCTATCCTCATAGCAATTGCAGAGCAGAGATCGCTGTTAAGACTGTCAAACATCTCCTAATGGACAACACAGGCCCTTCTGGAACCCTTGACACTGATGCTTTCCACAGAGCTATGCTACAGTATAGGAACACCCCAGACAAGGAAACTGGCATCTCTCCAGCTCAGTGTATCTTTGGAAGACCAATCAGGGACTTCGTACCCATACATCCTGGAAGATACGAGCCCCACCCAACCTGGAGCTCTGCTTGCCAGGGAAGAAGCCCTAAGGAACCGCCACATGAAATGGCAGAGAGACTGACAGAACACACAAAGAGGTTGCCTCCACTTAAAGTCGGAGACAAAGTTAGAATTCAGAATCAAACTGGACCTCACCCCACAAAATGGGACAAAACTGGGACCATCATCGAAGTGCGCCAATTCGATCAATACCTTGTGAAAATGGACGGATCAGGTAGGGTTACTTTACGGAACAGAAAATATCTGCGCCATTATGTCCCTGCTACTCCATCTGAAGAGACGAGTATATTCAAATATGCACCCCCTCCACAAACAGCTGAATACCCAGCAGACAGCACTTCTTACGATAATGACACAGGGATCAGAAGCACGCCAGCGAGGAACCCACCACAATTGAGGACACCTACTCAATTGCCACCACCAATCCCAATGCTTCTGCCACCAGAAAAGGAAGAAATGCCGTTAGCCCAATCCCCACCAACAGTCCCACCACTGTTGCCTCCAGAAAAGGAACAAATGCCGTTAGCCCGATCCCCACCAACAGTCCCACCACCGTTGCCTCCAGAACAGGGCCCCCAAATAAATAATGGGCCGCCTTTGGAAGTGCCAACAGGCATTCCGAGAGCAATACTCAGATTACAATCCTACAATAAACAAGGAAAAACAGAGACTACTGTACCTCCAGGAGGGAAACGAATCACCAGATCAAGCGCAAAACAGAAGGAAACTTGATTCTTTCACCAGATGTAGTTTTGCTTGCATTTTATTCATTCTTCTCCTTTCTTATAAATTTAATTAACTTCACGTCTTGTTTACTTTAAGCCTTTAACGTTCATGAATAACCATTAACATCACTCATATTAAAGACTCGTGGGGGCATAGAGAAATATATTACTATTGTTATTATTATGAGTTATATAGATACATTGTTACGTTATTGTTCACATATTGTCATTTTGTATTACACAGACTTCCATCATTGTGACGTATGAGTCAAATCATTAAAAGTCTGCTCAACCGACCAAATACTTCTTTTCAAGTTATTTAGATGGCCACACTATTGCTGTCCACATGGTTGTAATTGATTGGTATGAAAACATTTCTGCTATGCCTTACTAGTAATACCATGGTTGATAATGAATTACCTAATGAAACTCTTGTCTCCAAGTCTGCAACCAATGATCTGACTTATGATCCCAAACTGACAGCTGTAATTTCCTTGGTAACAAAGCGTGATAACTAGCCAGGACCACCTACACACTGAACAAATGGTTTCATCCAGATTGGCACATACTAATGAACCAACTTGGGCATTTGGGGCAAAGGTCATTTCACAGCTTGTTTCTGATTGGTTCTATTAGATACAGCCAACTCTAGATGTAGACGTGGAAGTGACCCTGACAAAATTGTCTGAACTTTCTTAACCCTCACGCTGCGAGAGGCGTCCAAATGCGGTATTGACTTTCCAGGCATTCACTCTGCACAGAGTTATCAAGCGTGATAAGGCAAAGCAGTGAATGTTTTCATACCAATCTGAAAATACAACGGTATTGGACAGCGGTAGTGTGGTCATCACACACAGCAAGGGTCAGTGCCCAGATGATTCCCTGTGAGTAAGGTTACTGGCCGGACCTCGGGCTTTAAGGCGTAGCCCACAGAGTGTGGGGTAACTGTTCACAGCAACCTCCCCGGGTAATTTAGTATTTGCCTGTCTAAACAGGGCAGGTTTCACAAGGGGGGCTCCCAGATAACTTAGACTTCTTTCTCATTTATAAACTCCTCAAATGGTCTTTGCATGCTGTTTGATATCACAATATTTGTTTTGAAATAAATAAATAAAAAACTTAAAATGAAGACTTTGACCTTCATTTTGTGTTTGTTATGTGTTGTTTTTGAATTCTGACCGACTCAATTTCCCTCTTTTTGAGAGGCATTTGAAGTGACACATGAAGCTTACAAATTCAGTTTCTGGTCACAAGTAACTAGTAAGACCTAAATGTCAGCATTAAAATGAAAAACATGCATTTTTGATAGAAGCGGCCCATGTGGGTCGATAAAGAGCGCTTCCTTATGCAACGGCGTCTGTCTGAAAGTCAGACCACACAAATTGACTATCACTAATGGGGACAAGACTATGCAAAAAAAAATTGGTATTTTTTATACAGAACAAAGCGCCAATAATATTTTTCTCATTTGGATGTCATTGCAACGTAAAAAAAAAAGATGTTTAAAAAAAAATTTTTAAATCTCGGGTTTGTACGATGGGACTGCGGACGGTTTCAGCAAGATGCCGCAAAACTTCATTGTCTCATGCGCCATTATTGTGCCTTGGCGCACGTCAGAGTAGCTGTACACATTCGTGAGGACTAAGGTTTGGATTTCTAACTGAAAGTAAGACTATTTCTTTGGTAGGAATTTATTTCTATAGGAATAATTGTGTATTGGTCAGACACATGCACCATGGTCACGCACGGGTTATAAAGCACTGCGCCTATCTAGCGAATGCGGTGTCGAATAAATTGTCTCCCTTGATAATCCAATGGGAAGTAGTTGCCCCAGATTGAGTATTTCATCTTCTCTTTTCAAGATAAGCAGTGTGTTTCTCTATTTTGTCTTTAACTGTTCTTCTAAGAGTGTTCATGTCACTGTTGCATTAATTCATTAATCTGTTGGTACAGTAAATTTCTGACAACCAATAATGCAAAATCAAAACACCACAGCCACAACATGAAAAATATATCTAGCTAGACAGTCCAATTTGAAATTGAGCTATGGTCAATTTTTCAAAAAAAAACTTGTGGTGGGAAGGTCTGCTTTGCTGAGAATATTTTCCTCTATAGGTATGTCCCAAATTCTGGTGATCTTAAACCCCACAACTTTTTTATTTTTGGATGGATTTTAAAAATTTTAAAAGGCATACTGCTTAAAATGGACTTTCCAGAGCACAAAGCTAAAAACACCTACCTTGAACAAAATATTAACCGGGTGACTATACTCCGGTCCTAGACCAATGAAAAGCTGTCTTTCATCGCCAGGCTAGGGTAAGAAAACAAACATTCGAATGGCAGCATGGATGTTGAGAGATCTAGATCTATCTAGATCTACATGTTTTGTTGGACCTGGGGGGCTCGAGGGTCTCGTCAGTTTGTATCAATGGACGGTGGTCAGATTCAGGCGAAAAGGGGCTGGGGTAGCCATTGGCGATCGGTGTACACACAGGTCCGGGACTGGGGTATTTGGCTATTCGTCAGACCAGGACCGGAGTATAGCCACAGCAAAAAATTAATCAGGAGCACTGCTACCTAATCGAGCCATCTGACAGAGTGAAGAGCCTAATTTTTCAACAAACAAGCCAGACTTATGATCTGAAGGAACTTTTCCAAAATAAAAGTCACCAAACCAAAAATCCATCTGCGAATAAGGTCCTGATGTCAGGGATGTAAACAGCCGGCGACAGCATGGAAGGAAATTATGCGGTATGCCCAGAAACTGCACAAAAAAAATGCTTAGGCCTAATTAATCCCAACCATTTTAAAAGAACAAAGCCTGATATTGGTAATTAAATTAAAATTATACAGTAAATCTATTCTATATCAAGGGAAAGACAATAAGAAGAAAGAATCTGACACACTTACACAGTTATAGAAGGGCTGTACTTTAGAATACATCCATTACACTTATGGTCCTATAGAGGGACTGATGAAGAGTAGTTTACCAGAACAAAACAAGCACAATCTATTATAATATATTTCAGTAACTTGCAACCTTTGGCATGACTAACTGATCAAACTATACTCTTCAGGCCTAAAATTTGGCAGGAAGGTGGCAACTGAGATAAGGAAGATGATGGCTATAAGTAAGTAAAAGCTGTTTACTTCAAGCATGTATTTTTAAAAAATGACAATGTTTATTACATCTGTATTTTTGCATGTTTGTTTCGTAATATATAGTACCGTGCATGTCATAAAAAGTTACAACCATATCAAGCGTTCAGTTTGGTGCGCATGAGTTCTGAAGCAAGACTGTAGTCTATTACTTTTATTATATCTCTCTCTCTCTCTGGAGGGGGGCACATGATTGTTCATTCTGGGCAATGCCCGGTAGGTCATCTAGTGCATAACTGCTTTGGTTGAGTTTCATAAAAAGAAGTTGATACTAAATCCCCGTATGTGTCGAGTCTCTTCCGATCTACACTAGTCTATTAATAAATCTAAACTTGGAGATCTAGAGATCTAGATCTATGTCAAGTTCTAGACTTTGCCGACTGCCATCTGATCTGAACTTCTTCAGAGTCATGCTATCTGCGCCAATAGCACTTGGTGTCATAAATTTAACTCTTTCCATACTGCAATTCAGCCCAAATTAGTCCAAATGCGTCAGTCGGGGGGACCGATACATCGGCAAAAAGTACTCTCCTTGTTACCCCTGGGCATTTCAACGATACTGTGTCCATCTAGCTTCCCAGTGTTTTTGTTGTTTGTGGTACAACCGATGCCACTATTACTGCACTTCAGCAGAAATTAGTCCAAATGCGTCAGTCGGAGGAAGTGAACGGCAACAACAAAAGAAATCTTCTACGTGAAAAGATCATGTTGTTTGCCAAATTTCTACAGAACTGTCGACTGATTTGAGGACGAAAGTCGGTATTAGTGCTACTGGCTGACCTCTCCCCAGCAAGTTTCAAAATGGCACCTGTTTGGGGATTTTGTCTTACTTCAGACTTTTTTCTGGGATTATACTGTTTTTCTTGGCAATTGTGTTACAAATGTTATTGTGAATATGAAGTGATAATTGGTAATAAAGTCTCAAACAATGCATCGGTGAGTAAAGTTCAATAACGTTATAAAAGCTATGGAACGCATTCGGAAGTCCTCCCAAATTCTAGACTTATTTGCAGACATCTGCGAATAAGATCCAGATCTTATCCGCAGAAGTCTGCACATAAACGGTAGAAAGTTTTAAATTGTCACCGTCCATGTTAATTTCATGGTGTCTGGGATAAATTCAAATGATCACGATATTACTAGTATCAGCTTCAGGTGGAAACTGACTGACAGACACTACAGCCACAAGAAACTCGTTCATTAAGGAACTGGATGTCAATATTTACACAATGTTCTTGACTTAGGCCACCCTTATCCGTCGACATTATCGATGGATACTGCCCAGGTTTATACGGCAACACTATCGGCACTATTAACGAATGACAAACAACAACAACAAACAAACTGGATTTATTCCTAATGTCATTGGATTTTTAAAAATTACCAAAGACACTGATTATTGTCAACATTATCGGCGGAGACTTGGGTTTATCCGGTAACACTATCAGCACTATTGACGAATGACAAACAACAACAACAAACAAACAAACTGGATTTATTCCTAATGTTATTGGGTTTTAAAAAATTACCACAGACACTGATTATTGTCAACATTATCGGCGGCTACTTGGGTTTATCCGGCAACACTATCGGCATTATTGACGAATGACAAACATGCAAACTGGATTTATTCCTAATGTTATTGGATTTAAAAAAATTACCAAATACATTGATTACTGATAAAAAGACTTCTATAAGAAAAGAAAAAAAAACACCCTACCCCGCTGAGAATCGAACCACTGTACCCCTGATTGGCAGGTAGATACAAAAAAACAAAAAAAAACAATTGAATTTCTTCCGTCATTGTTTTTGGATTAAAAAAAAAATTGGTGCCTAATAAAAAGACTTGACGGAAGGTCTTCCGCCCATCCGCGCCAGTCAAGAAAACACACCTACCCCAGCCCCTTTTCGCCTGATTAGTCAATCTGACTACCGCCCACTGACACAAACTGACTAGACCCTCACGCCCCCAGGTCCATCTGACCATTCCATGTGTTGTGAGTTTAAATTTATAACAGTGACAGTGTGTAACCGTGGGCTTTACTTAATAGCGGTAAAAGTTATGGCGCGGACGGGCGGAAGACCTCCCAACTTGACAATAATATAAAAAAAAGCTGCCGTGCTGAGAATTGAACCACTGCCATTTGACTGACGGGCAGAGATGCTAACAAATACGCTATTGAGAACCCTGACTAGATCTACTTGTGAGAAAAGTCATACTAAATAAGTATGACCAAACCAAGAAATCCATATCAATGGATTAGAGCTGAACCTTCGTGTATCCATTAAATCATTAAAATTCCAAGTCTCTCCAATTTCAATAGCCTATAGTTTTCAACACTCGCCCAATATGAACGTTGATCGCGTCGGGATGTAAGCTCGTACAGAACAAGGGAGGAAGACGGAGAAAGGGTTCAAATCAGGGGAGATGACTCGCAAATACCGAAATTATGTTGACAGATAAAAAAAATCCTAGGGAAAATTTTATCCGTCAGTATCGACGGATAAACACTTCGCTTGACTTATTCAGCTTTTCAAATGGCCTGGCTCAACATCTAGATCTAGATCTAGTCTAGGGTAGGCTACTAGCAGATAAACATAAATGCGGTCCCGGCGCCCCACGAATCCGCCCAGACACAGGGACCGCATTTCACTTCTAGAGCCGAATCTCTAGATCTAGAGCTATAGATCTAGAATATCTAGATCTAGATCTAGATCTATTTATTTGTTCACAATGTTCGGCAGTTTCATGTAGATCTAGGCCTATTCAGCTGTGCACTGCAAGAAACTGATCTAGATCTAGCCTCGATATCTAGATATAGATTTAGATCTAGATTCTATACTAGTAGGCCTATAGATAGATTCTAGATCTAGATCTAGACTCTAGATCTAGATCTAGACTCGAGCACCGAATGAACAACCAAAACAAGAGGAAGTGCCAAGTGGGTTCCCCTGTAGATCTATTGCTTATTTTTAAGGGTGGTTTTCTAGACGTATGCAATTCTACCGTCTTCTCATGCCAGTAGGCTACATCCAATTATAGTAAAGTGAAAGATAACATTCTTGCAAGAAATTCTGCAAATCCAATAAACAGAAACTAAGCGTCCCTGTAGAAAGTCCAACTGAATAGAGCTGGTTCAGTGGGTCAAGGAAGAAAGGCGACCAGCTACGGCTTCCGTTTTCGATGAGCAGCATGCATAGAGACAGAATCAAATGTTTGCGGTAAAAGTATTAATTTCTTGTAAATGTTCTTACCGAAAATAAGGCCCTCATGGACCAGTAATATGGAAAATCGAAACAATCACTTCCCAGACGCTGTTGTGTTTTCACAGACTACCCTCTCAAGTAGACCCTCTCCGACATTCAAATCCAAGATGGCGTAAGAGTTCGTTAGCGCATGAACACAATAATTTGCACCTGTTCAGTTGTGATGCGGTTCATTTACCGTACGAACCCTAAAATATCTGAGTCGCTATACTTTTCACAGTTCATACAATCTTTTCCATAAGTCAAATAAAATAGAATACAAAATTTAACCTTCTTTTCAAATTAATTTTGAATTATTAGAAAAAAATGAAATACTCGTGAATAGTTGAAATGGAGTCATTTTTCTTGACCTAAGTGTCAAGCGGGAAGATACCTTACCGTACGGTTAACTGACACGAAATAGTTCTATATTTTAAACGCAGTTGCTATAAGATGCAAAGGATACATCATTGCAGTGCATTTGAATATTTTATACGAACATTGCCATTTTTATTAAAAATGTGTTTTTTCAGAAAAATAAGTGCTTATTATCAAAGATTGGTTGGTGCTGTCAGATGCGTGCCTACGCTAGATTACTTGAGTAGTGCAAATGGAATGTCAGCGAGTGACACTCCAACAAAAGAAACAGAAGGGCCCATTGGGTTTACGACCGTGAAATAAAACAGCTCGAGCATGATGTGCTCCACTACTGATACTCCTCCTCGAACGCGTTTACCTCGTCAATACACTGCTTAACTGTGTACATAAAATACGATGACACTGATACGGCACTCAGCATTGAGAGAAAGGGATTTTCTTATTGAGGAAAAAGGGGGAACGGGGAATTATCAAGCGGATATTAATTATATATATGAGGGGAGAAAAGGAGAGGGGATCATTGGGGGCGATCGGACTTAATAATTTACCCACTTTGCTGTGACCACCCCCTGAACTAAACACGGTGTTTTTTGTTGTTTTTTTCCTCATTATTATACCGGTATCTATCCGTTCCGGCGTACAGTGATTAATATCAACCGTGTCAACCTGAACTTCAGAGTGACACGAAATAGATTCACACTCTGCATGACTCCACCCCCACCCCAAATATATGGTAGTTCTCTCTTTTAAATCAGTCTGTTACGCTTTCTTAACCTCTCGTCATTTTTGTTTTTTCTTCTTCTCCAAATGGATGATATAGCTGATATTATTTAAATATATATTATATAGACAAAATAATATAAACGAATTCGTTTGGGACGGAGGGGGGGGGGGGTATAAATTTTCATTGTTTCTGCGATTTGCACAAGTCAGACCCCAATAGAAAGTGCACTTTGTGGCAGTTGTGATTGTTAAGGGCGGGGGGGGGGGGGGGGATTATGGAAACTTTAGGCCACGATTTGGTTTGACATTAAAAAAAAAATAAAAAAATTTAATCTTAAATCTATAGTTCATATTAAATTACCTTAACTGTAAATAAAAATCGCTACAAATTGTGCAAATTCTAAGGCCTAATTAAAGCTCCACAATCACACTGAAAGTTTTGGTTTTTTAACTCTGGGAATGTTTGCTTTCCGGTTCTACAGATACTAGATCTAGATCATTTCTAGTATCTTTGCCGGTACTAATAGTTAATTGCCGGAAAACTGGCATGGCATAACTGAACGGGTCTGTACATGTGCACTTAATGGGCAGTTAGTAACTGTTTGTCTCTCCGGCTTTTCTTTGTGTTATAATTTTGATTGTGATTATTATTTTTTGTTTATACACAATTATTGTGAAGATTTTGTGTGTGTGATCCTCTGTCCACTGGCCTACTACTAACTGTCTGGCCTTCCATTCTATCAAATTCGGGAGAAAAAAAATCAAGCTGAAAGATAGTGTAGTGGAAATAAACAGGAGGCGAGGTAAAATCCTAGTGTTCACGTAACTCATCTGTCACCGATTTTAATATGAGGTCACATATAGTATAAGGAAATATTTTTTTAGTAAGGACTAAATAGGTTAGAAGCCATGCCAAATTTGGATACAAGGATTTACCAAAAGACGAAGTTATCTTGAAAAAGCGTAGTTCACAAAAAGCGGGGACTATTATCAACATAGTGATATTCTGGGTGTGTCATTTAATGCTGGCTGGGTTCCTTCCTTTCGGGACAAAATAACAGTCTTCGGTTAGTTCCAGTAACAATTTCCTCATTTATTATATTATATTATCGTGAATGCAATCGCCAAAGTTTTAATGAAAGAAAGGCGTAGAGAGAGTTTATATTATTACCATCGAACTATTATTTGCGGATATTTGTTTTGCAGTTTTAGCTTCAGATGAGGGGGTCAAGGGGGTAGGAGTCGATATGTCCGAAATTTGACATTATTGTTAACATGTTAATCTTTTTGGTTTCTCTGTCCGATTTCTTCTCTTCCTTGGCCCATATTTTCTCCAGTGCTTTGCCCAAAGTTGAGGTGAGCCCCCAGACCCCCCCCCCCTGCTTATTGTTCTAGAATGATACCTCTTCTGTTCGCCAGCTGCAATAAATTTGCATTTATTGAAGTTGTTGCCTCGTCAATTGCACCGATTACTGCTTGAGTGATTATACTTGTTTAATCTTTTGAGAAATATATAATCAGTCTCCTGGAAGACTAGGTACACAGCTCTGTATTGAATCTTCCGACACAACACGATGACTTCAACACAAAATTTTCGTCGTTCCCACGTCCAGTTAAAGGATCTTCTTTCAGTTGGAACTCGAACGAAGGCTTTGTTTTTTTTTTTTTTTTGGTTGTTTTTGTTTTTAAGAATTTAAGCCTCCAGCCGACTTTGATCATTGGATGGTGACGTCACGTCATTGGTTTGCTGTGAGAGCCGACGTTGGCTGGTGAGCGGGATTTAAGGTTCGGAGACGGGAACTCACCAATTTTTTGTTCTACTGTAAGTGTTTGTGACTTCACGACACTGAGTTTCAGCGAAAACAAAAAAAGTTAGGCCTAGGTCTCATAGAGGAAATGCTCTTTGCACAACAAGCCTAACTATCGTGACTTCACAATGCATGAAGCTTGTTGGCTAATTGAAATCGGCTCGTGCGCGCTTCGGCCAAGACTTGATTTGACATACTATAGCTCTCATACAGATACGAAGGGATCGAAGTCTCCTCCAAATCCTCTCTATAACTGTCTCATTTACTTTGCAGTGGAGGAGCAGGAAAACCTGACAACTTTATTACTGAGGGGCAACAAGTTAGTGTACTTTGATCCGCCTATCGCTGCTTGGCTTGACAATCTTGCTATTTTGCAGCCCATTTTCCTCATTTCATTTCGCCCTATCAGATCTGAGGCAATGGCATAAAACCGGCAATATGTCCCAGCTGCCCAAGTTGAGAAAGTCAAGCAAAATCATGATTAGGGCTCAAAATATCGATTTTTTAATATAGCCAATTTACATTAGCTCTTATTAGGGGACCACGGTATCGGCAAATGGAGAAAATACAAAGTTGGGTTCACTACCCGGTACTCAGCTTACTGTATAAAATACTACGGTCCCATAACTACAGCCTTTATATTATTACATCTACAATCATTTTCTATGAACAGAATGATACATTTTTGTCCCCAATCAACCATTTGGTGAAATTTCTTAACTCGTGTGGCTGCGCCATGCGCGACAGATTACCGTTTCTATGCTATCATTTCACGTTTTTTAAAACATATTTCATCATATTTGGAAACATAAATTTTTGCTCTTTAGGCTGGTGTTTTTTTCAAGAAAATCTGATAATTCTGGGTAGGATGAAATTATGAATGTTATTGTTATATATTATTACGAAGTGTTTATCCGTCGATATCGACGGATAAAATTTTCCCTAGGATTTTTTTTATCCGTCAACATAATTTCTTGTATTTGCGAGTCATCTCCCCTGATGTGAACCCTTTCTCCGTCTTCCCCCCTTGTTCCGTACGAGCCTACATCCCGACACGATCAACATTCATATTGGGCGAGTGTTGAAAACTGTATTGAAATTGGAGAGACTTGGAATTTTAATGATTTAATGGATACACGAAGGTTCAGGTCTAATCCGTTGATATGGGTTTCTTGGTTTGGTCATACTTATTTAGTAAGACTTTTCCCACAAGTAGTCGGAGTTCTCAATAGCGTAGTAGTTGTTAGCATCTCTGCCCGTCAGTCAAATGGCAGTGGTTCAATTCTCAGCACGGCACTTTTTTTTTTTTTTTGTCACGTCTTTTTATTAGGCATCAATTTTTTTTTTTTTTATCCAAGAACAATGACGGAAGAAATTCAGTTGTTGTTTTTTTTTTTTTGTATCTACCTGCCAATCGGGGGGTACAGTGGTTCGATTCTCAGCGGGGTAGGGTGTGTTTTTTTTCTTTTCTTATAGAAGTCCTTTTTATCAGTAATCAATGTATTTGGTAATTTTTTAAAAATCCAATAACATTAGGAATAAATACAGTTTGCATGTTTGTTTGTTGTTGTTGTTGTTTGTCATTCGTCAATAGTGCCGATAGTATTGCCGTATAAACCTGGTCAGTATCCGTCGATAATGTTGACGGATAAACCTGGGCAGTATCCGTCGATAATGTTGACGGATAAACCTGGGCAGTATCCGTCGATAATGTTGCCGGATAAGGGCGGCCATATTATTATTATTAATATTACTGAGCCGTTGCTTTGAAGCGAATGTCCATAATTTGATCCCTTTTCTGACTTATTTGGAATTTCAACTTGACTAGGAAATAATCCCGAGCAGTTATTAATCCCCCATAGACATGCGAAGAAAAATTACTAAGCTGGATAATCGGTGTGAATAGATAATAGAAACAGTTATATCATAATAAGTTTGGTATAAGAAATCGTACAGGCAGGGTGATTCTAGGTTTTTCTCTCGTTGTCCACATCTCTCCCCCATTCCCTGAAACTCAAAGTGAGAGAAAGAGAGAGAGAGAGAGAGAGAGAGAGAGAGAGAGAGAGAGAGAGAGAGAGAGAGAGAGAGAGAGAGAGAGAGAGAGAGAGAGAGAGAGAGAGAGAGAAGGTGTGGATATAAAGAATAAAGACGAAAGGAGACGGAGATTTGACTTTTTTTTTTACTCTTCTTCAGACTGCCTTTCCATGCAATCCACCCAAACTGCAGTTTTTGTGATTTGCCCTGCCCGGGTTACGAAGCTCCTGCCGCCATGAGATACGAACTAAGGGAACTAACTTTACGTTTTGACATAATTGTTGTGTAAGATTCTGTGCCTTTTAAGAAAGATAAACAAAAAAATAAATCAATATTTAGTGGACCAGAACTGTGTTTATAATATAGGTCTTGATTTCTTCAGAGACACCGGTAATCTGTGTGTTCCCTTCATTTTCTCAATTACGTCCATTAAAATGAATGGAGATCAGGCGACATCCATAATGTACTATAGCCTATGATAACCGTACTTTGGGAAGAGTATGAGCAATTTTCGCTTACGGCAATTGATTAAAACGTTTGGTGCATTTTTGTTCAACAAAATAACATGCAGAATTATTTTCTTTCACGAAGTGTTTATCCGCCTATACTATCGGATAAAATTTCCCCTAGAATTTTTTTTTAAACGCCAACATAAATTCTGTATTTGCGAGTCCCCTGATTCGAACCCTTTCTCTGTCTTCCTCCTTTATTCCGTTCATCCCGACGCGATCGACGTTCGTATTGGGCAAGTGTTGAAAATGATATTGAAACTGGAGAGGCTTTTCTGAATAAAAATGGAATTTTATTGATTAAATGGATACACACGAAGGTTGAGGTCTAATCAGTAGATATGGGTTTCTTGGTTTGGTCATGCTTAAATTTACTAAGAATTCCTTCACAATAACTCACGGTCCTCAGTAGCGTAGTGGTTAGCATCTCTGCCTGTCAGTCAGCAGGCCATGGTTCGATTCTCAGCAGGGCATTTTTGTTTTTGTTTTTTAATAAGTCTTTTTTTTATTAGGAATCAATTTTCTTTTTAAAAATCCAAGAACAATAACGGAATAAATCCAGCTTTTTTTTTTTTGTATCTTCACCTGTCAATCTGGGGACAGTTGTTCGATTCTCAGCAAGGTATTTTTTTTTTCTTCTTTTCATATAAAAGTGTACGTCTTTTTATCAGTAATCAATCTGTTGGTAATTGTTTTTTATCCAACAACAATAGGAATAAATCCAGTTTGCTTGTTTGTTTGTTTATTTGTCATTAGTCAACATCAATACCTGCCGATAAACTCGAGCTTTATCCTCCGATGGTGTTGCCGGATAAACCCAAGTATCCGCCGATAATGTTGGCGGATAAACCTGGGCAGCAGATAATGTTGGCGGATAAAAACAGCCTTATTTTATGAAAAATCGAACATATCAGACTGTTTCTAACGAAGCAGTTAAAAATATAAGTAGTCCGCCCAAAATGCCATTAAAAAATTTCCAAGTATCAAGGCCGTATCACGGATATCCAACATGCGATTGTGAAGCACACGCTTTGTAGGGGGGTGGGGGTGGTGGAAGATGGAGTGGTGAGACTACGAGTAAGAAAAGCATACAAGAGTGGGGAATAGGGGCGGTAAAAAAAAAAAACCCTGCAAAATCAAGCTTACGGGTACTTTAGCCTGATTGCCTGGACATGAATTTTAACTTGACTCCTATTCGTTTCTTTAAAGAAATGTCATAAAAAAGGTTGTCCCCATTTTTTCCGTTCCAGTTCTTTTTGAAACAGAGTCTAGGCTTGCTATAAATGATTGCTTATACAATGATGTACGATGCATTAACTTTTGTTTCACAACACTTCTTTTATGCCGAGATTTCATAATTTAAACCCCTGAGCCGCTTTCGTGCCAAAGAGCGATTGCGCATGCGCATTGATATTCGACTCGTCGTTTTAGGGGAAAAATAATTGCTTAACGGCAGATTTAAAGTTGTGTTACTATACAGAATCAAAAGATACATTAAAATGAATTATATGTAAAGGAAAACATGAATAGTTTTGCAATGTTTTCATCTCGCAAAGGTCATGAGCAGTTCGCCTAGCAACGGGAATCACCGCCAGGCGGCCATATTGTTTATAGTGGTTAGACTGGTTGTGCTGAGAGCAAGGACTCTCGCCTTTCTGCTACAAACCAGGTTGTTAAAAGTGACTGAATGTGGTCATTTTAGCAACAAAACATGGAGCACGGTGTGGTAAGTAATTTCAAGGAAAATAGATACAAGATTTTTGGAGAAAAACTTGGAAACGCCGCATAGAAATAAGACTCTAGCTAAATCTAGATCTAGATCTAGATCTAGATCTAGATTTTCTAGATCTAGTCTAGTCTAGATCTAGTCTACAAGGTGCACATAGTAAGACGAGTGTTGGTGGAACCATTTTCGTTCTCAAGAAATGAACATAATTTTAATTTTTCTCAAGTCTAGACTCTAAATCTAGATCTAATTAGCAGCTTAGGTTGGAAGAGTTTTGTAGGCCCTACCTCTTGAGTCTTGTCCACCCACTTAAGAGACCAAAAAATGAGATTTAATATCCCAAATTGCATTCCTGTCATCAAGTCTAAACTTTTTACCTAACATTAAATGATCCCAAATCGCAAGTGTAAGAGATCAAAGTGGGCATTGGGTGTACAGAACACTTTCTCCACAGGTCTATGCATAGGCCCTTGGATTACTTAATAAAACTAGATCTAGATCTGTCTCCTGCTAAAAGGAAAAAAAAATGCCATTAGATCTAGGCCTAGGGCCTATACAATTCCAGCTATTATCATTTCCAAAGGAAAGCAAAAACATTCAGATTATTTAATATTCATTTCATGAACATAGATTGGGCACCCAAATTCATCATGATGTCCTGAAGTTATACATAATTAGAATTTTCCTTTACAGACAAACAGATCAGGATGTGGAACAACCTCCCGGCAGAAGTCCAAACACTACCGTCTGCAACGACTTTCGACAATGAATTAAAGAACATAATTATCCGTTGCAGCTACCATTGTAACTAAAGTGCGGGTTGTATTTCTGTGCACAATCTGGAAACCAAGAGATATTTATACCAGAGTTATTATATACAAAAGATTTTACACAACTAATATATTTTTTAATGGTCTTAACATCTATGAAGGTTTTACCCTGATTTTAGCCTCAGAGGAGCGACGTTGAGTCGCATATAGTAGTGCAGTTGGGGGAATCGTCTTCTAGACGTGCCAACTATGAAAGAAGAAGAAGATCATGACTGCAGCCTGAGAAAACAGCAAAGCGATTTGACAGTAGTCAAGCTCACTTCTGTCTTTCCTGTTGCAAATTATACTAATTGAATCATTCATTTGATCTAGATCTACATAGTAAAGATTATTGTGGGGTAATTTTTAACAATATAATGTGAGTGAAATAACAGTCACAGAAGAATAGTAGCACTTCAAATCACAGCACCAGTAACAAAAATGACATTCACGGTGGTAACAGTAACCCTCTAGCATTAATATCAGCAAATTAAAAAACCGTGGCAGAGATGTGGAATTGATGACTACTGTACCAACAATATAAGCACTTCATCATCAGTGCTTAGCTTTGTTACTGCCCTATTGTGACTCACCGCTTATCGGGTTCATTTTGTTAGAAAGAATCAATGTTGCGATTGGGATGCTGAAGTGAGCTGAATGCAGAAAATTTATTAGTAGATCCAGAACATTCAAGAATATGATGATTGTTTTATGACATTTTAGATACTGGACCTGATATCTAAAAAATTGTGCATTACTTATCATTATATAATTTACAGAAGTTGCCACATCTTAGTGGCAGTAAAGGGAAGGGGACAGATGAACCAATTCGGTTCTTACCTGTTTTACCATCCAAGAGGGCCAAACCAGCTTGGCAGGTGAACCAGCCATCATTTTTCTTGTCTGGGCACAGTAATGAAGAAGACGCCAATGGCATTGACCTGATTGGTGAACTGACAGCTCGTAAGTATCACTGTCTTGGTGTATCAGATGCATAACTTAATGATAAGAGCTGTCATAAGATTATCATTTTCATTTGTAAAATGATTGATAGTTCTCTAGAGATGATTAACTCATTCCGCCCGGAGCGACGACTCAGACGTCGATTTTTTCCCGTCAAATCGCCGGGGAAACGAGCCACTCATCGATTTGTTTTGACCGGTATTTTTCTATAATCAACGGTTATTTGCTGAAATATTTCAAGACAATAGCTAGTAGAGTTATTTATTGACCTAAATAATTACAACTTCTTCCGGCTTTGTTTCATTTGATTGCTTTGGAGCTAAAAAGTCCTAGAACTGACCTGTTCATTTGCACGGATTTTATGTAAAAATGTTCGGACGTATTATTTCATTTGGATTATTATAAAAGTAATATTACAAGTACAATACCCATATATTTGGTACCACATGAAAGGGGTTTGGATTACCTACACATTATTGAGGCTACCCTTGACCACCTATTGCAACTACAGTCAAAACCAGAGGTGGCAAAAGTGAATTTGTGAGTAGAAATTTTTTTTTGGTTAAAACTAAACACTCACCATTTCTTCAGCATATTAGCATCACAGACACTAGAATTGATACGAAAAGACAGTACATTGTTTCTCTGTCCAATTCTGTTTAATTTGATACCAAATATGTCTACCTTTCTTTCTTTCTTGTTTGCATTAAATGATTTTTTCTGCAGTCACCCAGTACCGGTTTATGTCAAATGAGTTTTTGCTCCGGCTGAATTGGGAATTTAGCTCCGGGTGGAATGAGTTAATGGTTATGGAATTTAAAAAAACATATTACAAGTACAAATGAAGAAGCTGAACCTCAACTTAAATACTGTCTCAGCTCCCTGCACAAAGAGAATTTTCTCTTTAGGACAAGGATAAAATGTTAATTTGGTTTTGGCTTTTAAAAATGAATGGTAGAAAAGAACAAAACATTACGCTTTTGCAAAAATAAACTCCAAAATGGTAAAGAGAGAGAGAGAACAAAAACAATTAAAACTCATGAAAAATGGAATTGGATAGGTGATTGTGGTCCTAAATATTTCAGGTGTGTGGTTAAAATTTTTCTTTTCTCTTCTTTTTTTTTCTCTCATCATATAGGAGAGCCAAAGAGACCCAGAAAACACCCAGTTCGACTGAAACCAATAGAGAATGGACAGAAGAATGGAGATGTTGAAACATTTAAACAACCTAAGAAAGACAGGGAAGCTTTCAGAAAAGCCCTTGTGGAAATTATCATGTAAGTATTACCACACTTTGTATCTTGTTATGATAACTGAAAGGAGATGTACTACCAAACTGATTTATTAATCTGTGCAGCAGTGAAAGGTTTTAGATAAGTGCTCTGCTTATCAGGTTATATAAGACCTTATTACAGTGGACTTCACTTGAGTTGAACTTCTCTTGAGTTGATCTTTTTTGGTGGAACCGGCACCGCTGCATCATATTTTATATTAAAATAAAATGATTGTGTTGACTTCAACTCAAGCGTCGCGATGCCTGTATTGACTTTGATTTCCTGTCCCATCTTTTATTCCAATTGTTGAACCCCTAACGGATGAGTTGATCTCGATTGTCCGACGAATGAAATTGAGAACACCACAACTATCCGTCACCGACACTCCCCTGTTGGCGACGCAGTGTTTACACTACAGCACGCTGATAGGCTGTAAGGTCTCTCTTTCTTTTCGCGCATAGTCACACAGGTAGTGAGTCCACGTGGGTGCATACGATAACACACGGTGTCATGGACAATGCCCCTCGATCTCAGTCCTTCTCCCACGCATACTTCAAAAATACTACCACCCAGCACCAAAAGCAAGGGAACGCTGATAGGGTAGTCCCAAGGCCAGAGCAGGTCTAGAGGCCTGTGGTCAAGCCTGCGTCGTGATGGTGTTTTGACTGGTAGCCCATGCCAGTGAACCACTGGTGGGAATCACAAAGACTAAGCTTTCAGTTTCAAGGGCTCTCCCTACACTATCAAAAGGCATGGCATCGGCATGCGACTTGTTGTTCAACACATTTGCATTTTTATCGTCTCATTTTCTCCTAAGCTGACTATCATCTAGAGTTGTCTGTCTCTAAGAACCAATCAGAAACAAGCTCTGCAATGACCTTTGCCCCAAATGCCCACATTGGCTCATTAATAGTGCTAATCTGGATAAACCATTGTTTAGCGCTCGGGGTTATCATGCTTCGTTCTGAAGAAAATTACAACTTTCACTATCAATGTCAGTATCATAAGTCAGATCATTGGTTAGAGACTTACTGACAAATGTTTCGTTGGTTAATTCATTATTGACTGTAATAAGGCACAGCAGCGAATGTTTTACCGACCACATAAAAACCACGTGCACAGCGGTAGTGTGTAAGTCGCCAAGGGTCAGTGCAACCCAAATAAGATTCCCCCCCCCCCCCCCCCCCCGTGAGTGAGGTCACTGATCCGGTCAGCGGGCTTGACCAGTAGCATCGGATTTTTATACATGTATAAGTGTTAATAAGCACAGACGTGAGAGGGTATCGCAAATTCATGTATTGCACCCTGCAGTCTAGTTTATGATTTTATGAGTGGCCAGCCAAGATTAGAAACTGTAGTGCACTGACCGACCATTGCATTCAGTTTGAATGTGTTTTACCGACCCGAAACCCCCCCCCCCCCCCCAAATGTAAAGTTAATATTGGTTACATCCCTTGACATCGGGTGACATCGGGTCAGTGACAGATGAGTTGAACAACGGATGTGTTGATCTTTTTTTTTATCCCCCAGCGACATCAACTCAAACGTAGTTGACTGTACTCACATAGTGTCATACTGCCAAGATTGCCATTTCTTTTTCTTAAATTGCTACTTGACATGTTATGTGAACATTTCATGGCTGTTGACTTGATCTATGCCTGGATTTTATGCAGGCAGTGATGCGTGATTTTAGTGAAAATTTTCAGTGATTGAGTCTTTATTACAGAGCTGATTTTGAGTTGCCATCACATCTTTTGTGTGGAGGTCAGTTGTGCAGTAACTTTTTTTCTCAAATTTATTGACACTCTGAAATGTTTGTGATGAAATTAATTCTAGGTTGTATTTTTTTTGTTTAATCTTCAATAGGGAAGAGCAAGGAGCTCTGCCAAAGAGCGCTGCAGATACAGCAGAAAATGGAGAAGTACCAGAAGTGTCTAGGGCAGCCTCACCTACATCAGCAGAGAAAGACATCCTGGTAGAGAATTTCATTCAGTCTTTTAATTGTTTTTCATATATTTTTATAAAACCTGATTGGTTCTCTTAACATTAAAAGGCAGACTGAATAAGTCTGGCAATTAATGTTTCTTATTGTAGCTATCTTTGAAGGCCTTTGCCATTGATGTGAGTGAGTGGGAAAAGCTCTCGCTTGATCGTGCAAATTGGAGGGCGGCCCTTACCAGAGGCAGCAAAGCATGGGAAGCTGACAGAGTCCAGCAGGCTATCAAAAAAAGAGAACGGCGCAAGAAAAGGCCCAGTGGTACTGAACCAACGGAGCACTCTTGTCATTTGTGCGGAAGGGTCTGCAGGGCAAAAATAGGACTTATCAGTCACATGAGAAGCCATAAGTCATGAAAGAACAGTCTTTCCATTCTGTCCTCTGTGTCCTTTAGTTCTCTTTATTGTCCATGTGTTGAAATTCTCAACAATTTCTGTTCTTTATTCCTCTGGTGTTGTTAAGGTCATCATCATACCTGATGGACGAACTATTATTGTAGCTATCGGTAGTTTTTTTGGTGTCATAATTTCTTTCTTTATTGAGAATTGCTGCCCTTTGGTAAGTTGTCTTTTGTCTAAGAAGTTGGATTATAAGCTTTTTGCTGCAGCCATATTGTAAGTGACGATTTTAGATTGGAGTTTGATGAAGTAAACTTATGGGAATGCTTATCTTTCTTTGATCTTTATCTTCACAGCGTTACTACTATTATATCCATCATGGAATTGACACAGAGCATGTAGCACCCATGGAGGATGCCTGGCTCGAAAATGTATTGAGTTTGGTTTCAGAGAATCTCAAGGTAATATCTAAATTTTCAAGTGAGTGTTTTACCATTTGCAGTTTAGAGGAAAAAACAAAACAACAAAAACCATTTTTATGCAGGAATTTTGAAATGGATTTGAGTGTAAACAGCATTTGTTCTGGCATTTTGGAGTGAATAATACATTTTGAACTGTTCATGCCCAAAATTGGACCAAAAACAAAAATGATGCATTTTAGTGATGTCAGTCATGTAGACAAAGATAAGAACAAAGTCAAAGGCAGATTGTGGCATAGATTTCAAAGGAAGCTGTAGACTTCCTATTTCATCACAAATAATTATTGTTGCCTTATGAAAAGCTTTAATGTAAGTGCATTTTAAAATGTATACTCTGTGTATTGCCTAATGAAAAAAATTCAGTGTCGGTGCATTGTAAGGCATTGCCTGATGAAAAAAGTTCAGTGTCGGTACTTTTTAAGCTTATACTCTTTGAATTACCTGATGAAAGAAGTTCAGTGTCGACGCATTTTAAGTGTATAATCTGTGAATCTGTAGGAGGGGCATCTGGACACAATTGACAACCTTTCAGATGAGATGAGAGAGGATTACTTACTCAGTGTAAAGAAAGCCATTGGTAAGTCATGATTCGCTGTAGCAAACAGTCAGACATCCCAGGCTAATAGTTTGCTGGCCTTCTGTTCCAGTTGTAAAAATAAAAAATGAAACAAAATTGTTTTTTAAAAATAGGGTCTTTTGTATCGCTAATGATAAATTAAGATTTGAGTATCAAATATAACTTGAGGATAAATATTGAAGCTGGCAGTTTTTCCAGTTTGGCTAATTTGATGTGACAGACGAACACAAGGTCCAACAAATACAAGAGAATTTTAGTAACACATAAGATACCATTAAAGTATATCTCATTCATAGGTTGCTTTGCTTGGCAATGTTTGATGGCGTATATATTTATGTAATGGCCGTGAATTGATTGAAAAGAATAAAAGACTGTAAATGCTGATGTATATTTTGTCCTCATCATTGCAGTTGATTTTGTACTGAAAGATCCTCGTCAACTGGATGACGATAAGAAAGAAAAATTGCCTCCACACAGAGAAGAGATGGCAGTGGTTCCCAAACCATGGGCCAAAACCTACGAGGCAAACTTAGAGTACACATCAGAACATCTACATAATACAAACCCTTGCATGATGCAAGTTTTGGACCTGTGGCATGTCAGCTTTGGGTGAGACAAAAATGTTTTCACATAAGAACCAGCATTTGTTGTATGACTGAATATGTAAAAATGTTTGTACAACGTAAATTAAAAAGTCGTGATTGATGATTATAGTTACTGAAGTTCTATCCCAGCCAGCAACCATCAATCTAATCAAGTAGGATTGACCTCAGGTTTGCTTGTAGGAATGACATTGTTCCAACAGACATTTGTTGGTTGCAACATTGCCATTAGTTTGATGAAGGAAATCTGCCCCCACAGTAACACTGCCAGCCAGAGGAAATCCTACACAAATCTGCATTAGACTGATATAGAGATGCTGGCTAAAAGAGTATTGTCAGTTAGTTTAGAATTTGCTCATCTGTAAGCAGCATAATTTGCCGAATAAGTAATAAAGGTATGTACCTCTTAAAACACATTTCCAGCCAGCTGCATCACATAAACTAATCCAGACTGGGAGAAAGGAATTTTTGCAGGATAAAGTATGGTATGAAATGAAAGTATACAGAAGATAGAGCTTGGTACGCTAGATGAAGGCTTGTCTGTAAACTGTTTTTGATCTCTCCTTCACAGAAAACTTCGCTTCATTGACATTGAAGAGTTCCATGAGAGAGAAGAATCTATGGAGTTGTCTACTTTCCAGAACTTATGCATGCGACACATTGATGCTGCTAAGGAGAGACTGCTGAAAAAGTAGGCCATTCGGAATTGAATATCGCAGAAAAGAATAAAAACTTGCATGGTTTTAAGACTTCAGTAGTTTTTGATATATAGTGGTCTATTGGCCATGTGACAAATATTTGGGATCAAAGTATTAACTTTTTTTCTCACAATTTTGTTTTATTTGTCATCCCTTCTTATTAAAAAAATATTCAGTCTTCAGCCATATAAGTGTCCTTCATGAAGCTAATTGTATTAAAAATTTGAGATAAATAATCCCCTATTTGCACAAATAGAGAAGAGAATAGTTTCTGTCAAAGACATATTTTTTAATGGTTTTATCTCTAAGATGTTTTGAGTTTTGATGTGGATGAAAATTTGGCTGATTGTTGTTTCCAGTCTTTGTATGTTTTGTATGAAAGAGGATTTTCTTAGACATCTTATTAATTCTTTGTAGAAAATTTTCCTATCAAAGTATGCAAAGAATTAAAAATTCTGAAGCATGGGGTTTTAAGTTATGAAAAAAACATTGCATCTCAAATATTGACCGTGAAATGCTACCTGATTTTTGTCTTAACCACCAAACCTCTCTACTTCAGATGGTTCCCAGAGGTTCAGACGATTTTTTATCAGGGGAACAAAAGAAAACAAGTGCCCAGCAATCAGGAACAAGAAAAACTGGAATCATTTTTTAATTGTGCAGCTACACTGATGACCCAGAACTTACAGAACTTGACCCTCGACTCCATTGATGATTACACCAATTTACTGGTGCAGCCCCCGGTAAGTCTTGTTTACTGATTTGCATTTCCTGTTCTTTAGATCAAATGGTGAACTTAAGAATTGTCTCATATTGCCCCATATATACCCATGTGCGGGTAGTTGATAAGACCTTCTGATAGGGCCTCCTTTAGTCCTACCAGTCTGGAATATTCTTCCTCTCATCTTGTTTCTTCTCAGAACAATATGGCTGTTATGTCTATGTGCTTTCTCCAGACTCAAACCCAACCCATATACCCTGGTCTTTGCCCCACTGTTTCTTTTAATTATTTTTTTTTTCATATGTCATTGCCCTAGACCATTCTATTCTATCTCCACATCAGCATGCTTAAAGAAATCGCTTAAATAGTTTTGCAGTTGAACTTTACAAATTGTTTGATCAGTTTTGTAGTACTTTCAAATTTACTTCCAGAGATGAGATACTGTCACACATTCACTGGAATAATAAAATACACTTTTTTCTCATGACAAACTTTGGCTATATCTCAGTTTTTATAAAAAGTGAAGTCAGAATAAAGCAGTGTGATGTTGTGTGTAAGTGATTAAATCAGATCAGTACATGGTGATTATTTCCTTCATATGTGTGTAAAGATCTTTTCCACAAGTGGTTATTGCTCGTCAGTTTACTTTTAACTCATTCCCTAAAGTAACTTTTATGAGTATGGACAGGAACTCTCAGCACTATCCAATTGGAAATCTAGACGTGGTTCAAAGATGTTTTTTCTTTCACTCAGTATAAACACAAGTCATAACACATTAGACATTAAAGTAAAGGAAAATCAATGAACTAGCATGGCATATTTTGAGAAGTTGGCATAGATATTGGTGTTAGAAACTCGATGTCCACTCAAGCCGAATATTCGGCTTTCCACAGTGAAACGAAAATATGCGTGCCGAATATTTGGCAAATGAGTGAATGAGTTAACTCTGACAAGGCTGCAAATGAACAAAATAAATCATTGGTTCTTTTACACTGCCGATGTGAAACAATGTATTTTCTTTGACTCGCGGGAACTATTGTCTCTTACAGGGTGGGGCTCACAGTTTAACCATGAATGAGACAAACTCTACATTCTCTGTTTAATATTGAAGATGGAATTGATCCAAATGAATTTGACTTTTTGACATATTAGACCTATACTTGGAGTGTTGACATTCAGCACAATTCATACTAAATCTTAATAAAAGTATTTTGTTTATAGCATGATATTTGTAAATTAATCTCTAATTCTAATAATTGTCTTGGTGTCAAGTGATATTTTCCTCTTCATAGAAGAATTGACAAAAAGAATGAAGTGACACTTGGATCTACTTCCACAGACATCAGTGAGAGCATATGAGCATTCAGGCTTCATCTTGCGTTTGATTCTTGATGAGAGTGAGATCAAGTTTGAGCCAACCTTCAGTGACTTCCAGATTGTGTTGGTCAACGTGTTTGATGTCATGATCAAGGCATCACGTGATATTCCTCGTGTTGAGACAAAACTGTATTCAGAATGGGTAAGTTGCCAGAGTGTGGCTGAATATGGTAGTGATTTTGACAAGAGTATGGTTCAAAGTTGGCCAGAAAAATCCGTCCAGGCCAGAACTTTAACTGCGGTTTTCACGCCTTGCTAATAATTTGCTCTTTCTGTTTTAAAGAATATTGGTACATGTTTATGTTCGGATTAGTGATTGGAGGATTTTTGTTTATTGGATAATTGCTTTCAGGAAAAGTAATTTAATTTCACTTTCACCCATGCACAAAAGTCTTCAATCTTCATTTTTTATGAAATAGAGTTGTGACCATCAGAGATGCAGTCATAATTTTGGTGAATGTCAAGAAGTTGATACATAAGGATCCATCCTGTCCAAGTGTTTTCATGTTTTACACTTCCTGATTCATAGGCAAGGAGACTCAAATTGTTGCTATGGCGCATCTTGGTATCTTCAGATTTACTGTTGACAGGCAACTGTGATAATGTGTTAATGAAAGAAATAAAAATTTTGAGCATTTCCTAAGTAAGTGATACTCATTTAGACTTCTTACCAACAATCTACTAATAAATTTTATAAAGCAGATGAAAAATACTGTGATACAATCTGGGTAGGTCAGGCTAGGCTGTCTTGACTAAAATATTTGTTGGGTATGTTGATCTTCACAGATTCTTACATTTGTGAATAGTAAGAATTTACACACAAAGACAAGAAGTTTACAGTATTGTTGTCTATATCATGCACAGAGTGGCAGTAAAGCCAAAGCTTTCTTGAGGCCCATTATCTTGGATGAGATCCTGGATGTTCACAAGAAGAATGTCACTGAGTTGATTGTCAGAGAAAGCGTGGGGCCAACGGAACACACAAAAGTGTATGACAAATATGCTGCATTGATCACTAAGCAGGTACTGTCGCATGGCATTTAAAATTACTTTATTTTTTGGAGTGCAGAAGTAATCCAAAATCACTTTATTGATGCAGAGAGTAAAACAAGAGAAGCTTTATCTGAAAGTTCCTTACATGTTTTCACCATAGAATGCTGTGGAAAGTCAAAGATAGCAATACAAATGTACTCTTTGTCTGAAAGATGGAAATGTGCAACAGTAGCAAATTATAAAATTTGCCTGTGAGCTAGAAGTAAGGAGATACAAAGAAGATTGTTTACCATATCTTCCTAATGGCCATGGAAAAATGAACTTCCTATTCTATTACCAGACAATCCAGTGAGATACTAAGTTTTCTTATCTGGACTTGAACATTCAATCTAACAGCAAAAGGAATGGAACATGCATAGGCGCGCTCCGTTTTTTTGTTTTTGAAAATTACTTGTATGCCTTTGTTATGTTAACACTTTTTGCATATATTGATAAAGAAATTGTCGTGCAGTGGGGCACTATTTTGGTGAAGTTAAGGGTACAAAGAGACAAAAAGATTGGCTTATTGTCCAATAGATACACTAATCTATTCCAGATCTCTCAGTCAGTTGATTTTTTATTTTTGATGTTCCATCATCAGGCTGATGAGGATGTTGCCAAGTTCATTGAGGAGGAGCACACATTTGATGAATATTCTAAGGAACTATTGAAATACCACAAACTTGTTGATGAGATCACTTACAATTCTATCAAGGTTTGTGAAAGCATTAGCTGAAATTCTCAGGATCCAAGCTGTGACCATTGAAAACAAAGTTATTTATATTTCTGTTGCCAGCAGAGGTAGCCAGCATTGTCCAGGATAAACCTGCTCACTTTTTCCTCCCTTCACTTCCCTTCCCTTCTCCCTTTCCTCTCCCATCCTGTCTCATCCCCTCTCCCAATCCCTCTTCTGATATCGCACCAGTTCTGATTCACCCATCTATGGTGCACATTTGTGCTAGACTTGTAGTGAACAGCAACATATTGTCACGAGTGGAGTGAGTGCAATTAAGGGGATTGCTACAGAGCGGGTGCAGAGTAAGAAGGGCTCACAGTAGACAAGTAAGTTAAGCGTGCTGTTGTGAGTAGTGGGGAGGGTCTGAAGGAGGCGAAAGCGCTGTATTACTATCACTGCAAGTTAGAAGGTCCTACGGAACGGACCTGTGAATAAGAGCCCATCGGGCAGACATAAGGGGAGCAGTCGAGAAGACTAGTGAGAGAGTCTTTCCAGTGATGACTGGTATGTAGAACGTTGATTGATTATTATGATTGATGTATTATATTATATTCGTCTATTACCATGATGTAAATAAGTATATGTGAGGAATGTGGAAGTCCTTGATATTGGATATAGCAATGTGCGCCATGAGCGATAGATGAAAGTGAGTTCATGGATTTGTAGCGCGAGTGAGTAGTGTGTACTCCGATGGAGGTGTGTTACCGTAAGATGTGTGGTGAGTGAAAGGTGAACTAGTGTGTGTACGCTTCATGGGTTGTAAAGAGAGGTGGAGTGAATAGAAATGGTAGGGTATTATACCAATGTAATGTTATTCTTGTAGGTGTCGAGGACGGGCCGCAGAGCCACCTCGATGAGCACAGGGGATAGGCCAGCATAGGGCCGGAGGCCACACATAGGCCAGAAGTGAGGCTGTCAGTGCAGGACAGTAGAGGCACATAAAGTCGTGGCAGTCAGGCCACGGACAGGGACGTAGATATGAGCGTGAATGTGATAATGCACTATTGCCATGTTGAGGGGAGAATGTACTATTGAAATGATAATGTCTATTGAAATGATAATGTGTTATTGCCCTGCTGAGGTGCTAGGGGAATGCTAAGGTGTATGACAATAGGAAGGGATCTTGAGAGACTGCGGTGCCAGTAAATTATTAATGTGCTATTAAGACCCTGAGGGGAGAGGCTGAGGCCGAAGTGCCTTTAGGAGTAACTACCGGATTGTGGATCCGAGGGAGAGTGTGTGTGAGAATAAGGCCGTTGTACGGCAGTTGATTTCAATAATATAATGTATGTAATTGCGCTATTATCTGTATAATTATGTTTAATAAATGTGTGAGTCTGATGGATTGTTCTGTTAAGTGTTAACTTGTTTGTTCGTGATTGTTGTCCTGTCATAACTTATTACATCTCCCAGTCTGGGATTTGTGACACTGGGGGCTCGTCCTGTTTACCTGTGGTCATTTTGACATTGTGTATTCGTTATATCTAGTTGTTTTTCTGTTGTGCTAGGAATTCGTGCTGTTGTCTTTGTTCGTGGGATGAATGGAAATTTCATGATGGTATGATTTATGTATGTTTATGAATAATAATATGTATTGATGCATGTATTTTGATGAATATGTATTAATGTGTACTTAAATTTCTGCAGAGTGTGTGTGCCAGCCTGAGGAGTCAAGCGGCCAGAGCTCCGATTAAGGGGAGGAGTTAAACTCAAAAATTGAAAGTTAAGTGAAAATTTTGTACCCTGGATTGAGGGCTGTCTTTTCATCTGTCTGTTTCCCTGTTTTTGCTGTTTTTGTCGTAATCGATTATACGGGCGGTGGCGCGGGTTTGCTGTGGTGAGCGTAGTTTGTCCTCTTCGGGAGGTGGGCTAATCTAGGAACCGCGTTCATCACAGTGAACAGTTCTGTAGGGACCTGTATTTTTGTTTAGATTGTGCCGTTCCATCTTCCTCGTTGTTTTAGGAAGACGTCTCTCTTGTCCCTCTCTTACCTTTCTGTAGATACGTTCTTTTTTTTCAGACTCTGTTCTTGTTCGTAGCTTGTAGTGTAATCGGCGTAGTAGGTTGCATTTTTTTTTTCCATTATAGTTTTTTTTTGTAGAAGCTTTGACCTAGTCGGGTTCGTTGTCCTTGACGTACTTGTGGTCCTTCTACTGTATTTCTTCATTCTTGTCGTTTCTATTTTCTTTTATAATTAATAGTGCTATACATTTTATAGATATAGAATTAGTTGTGCTGTAAAGGTAAATTTCTGAATTGTATTTGAGACAACTGGGTATTGTTATATCTGGTGTGATCTCAGGTCTCTGGTCGTATCGTTAGTGATCATACCCACAGGTTGGTCGTCTTATAATAGATACCATAACCATAAATCTGTGAAATGGCGGAACTCCAACAACTAATGAAGTTGGGTAAGGAACTTGGCCTGGAGGGAGAAGAGCTACGCGGCTGGATTAAAGAACAGCAGGCAGAAATGCGCGATGAGCGTGCTAAGGATAGAGAGCGAGAAAAAGAGGCTAAGGATAAGGAAGAGGAGAGGGAGTTTAAGTTAAAGGAGTTAGAGGCTCAGCAACAGGAAAGGGAGTTTAAGCAGCAGGAGATAAGGTTAAAGGAGATAGAGGCGCAAGTAAAGATTGCGGAGTTAGAACTCAAGAGGAATACGCCAACAGAAACAGTTGAGCGGCAGGTACACAATAAAGGTGGCGTTAGGATTAAGCTCCCTACGTTCGACGACCGGAAGGACGACATAGACGCCTTCCTCTACAGGTTCGAACTGAACGCACAATTGCAATGGGGGGAAAATAAGGAATTATGGGCCACGTACCTGGCGTCTCTATTGCAGGGGCGAGCGTTAACCTACTTTAAAGAGCTACAGCGCGAAGACGTGCAAGATTACGATAAGCTGAAGGCTTTGCTGCTTCGCCGATTTGCGCGTACCGAGGAATATTTCCGGGAGCATTTTAGGCGGGCACGTGCAGATACCAGGGAGGACTTTGCTGCCTTCGTCGCGAGACTAACGGAGTATTTCGCGAACTGGGTAGACTTGGCGCATGTGGGCACGGATTTTGCTAAACTGAAAGACCTAATGATCCGTGACCAGCTGTACGCGTCGTGCCACAAAGATCTGGTGGCTTTCCTGAAAGAGAACGAACCCGCGACGGTGCAGGAGGCATCTAAGTTGGCGGAAGCATACCGTACGGCACATCCGTCCAAACCAGTCGCCAGGGCGTACGTCCAAGATGCTGGGTACGTCGCCGTTGTCGAAGGGTCGCCGGCAGGACTTGGGGACAGGTCGCGTCAGCGTGGTGCCTATAGCGGGCAAGCCCAGGGGCAGCGTAGGGGCTATCACCAATCACCGGCATATGGATCCGGTAAGTTTGACCGAGCAGGAGGGCTAGGTCGCGGTAATGGCCGGGGGCGAGTTGTGACCTTTGCCGATGACCGACGGCATAGGGACTTTAGTTCCGGTCGCGATGGGTCACGGGGACCCAGGCCTAGTGCAGCACAGGGAGCGGAGTGTTGGACTTGCGGACGCGTGGGTCACTTTTCACGCGAGTGTAGGGCCGCGAAGTGTTGGAACTGCGGTAGAGCAGATCACATCAGCGTGAATTGCCCTGCAGGTAGGATAGCGGCGAACGTGGACAGTAGCTCCAGTCCATGTTCCCCAAATAAATTTCATCATGCGGCTGCGTGTGTTACATCGGACAACGGAGGCGGACAGTATTCTAAGTGTCCCAGTTGTGAGAAGTTATTATCTTCTGGTGTTTTACCTTGTGGGAGAAAGATCCCCGTTATAAATTCATGTCATACAGGAGGTGGTCTTAGGGTTTATCCGGGGTTTGTTGGGGACGAACCGGTCTCGGTTTTACGAGATACAGGATCTACCGTTGTGGGAGTGCATAGAGACTGCATTCGGGATTCACAGCTTACAGGTGAGACTGTCCCGTGCATCCAATTTTCGGGGGCCATTGAGAAATTACCCATGACAAGAATAATGATAGATACACCTTTCCTTAGCGGGGAAGTCGAAGCAGTCGTTGGTTGTTTTCCAGGCGCCCAGCTCATCATTGGGAATGTATCACGGGTAGTTTCCCCTTCCGATGAGAACGTGCAAGCATGGTCGCAATCAAAAGGTATTGACTTTTGCGCCGCGGTCGAAACACGTCGACGGGTAGCTGATAAAGATAAGATTAGACCTTTGGCGACGCCAGCGGTCAACCTAGATATCACGCCGGAGCGCTTGGCGAGATTACAAAGGGAGGACCCATCATTAAACCCATGTTTTGGGGAAGCGCGAACCGAGAAAACGAGGAGATATAAGAACGGGTCGTCCTCCTTTGTTGTTCAGGCGGGCATTCTGTTCCGTAAGTATGTAACGGTGTCCTCCATTTTAAAGCAGGTCGTTGTGCCAGCGTTGCTGATCGCAACAGTATTGCATTTGGCACATGATGTCCCATTAGCGGGTCATATGGGGATAGCTAGAACCAAAGAAAGGGTTCTTAAAAATTTTTACTGGCCATCGGTCCACAGAGATGTGCAAGTCTATTGTAAGACGTGCAGTGCGTGCCAAAAGACGACGCATAAGGGTCGTACACCCCAGGCTCCTCTTCAGAAGATCCCCACGGTCTCGGAACCGTTTAAAAAGGTCTCGATAGACCTTGTTGGCCCCATTCACCCAGCGACCGATAGGGGGAATCGATTTTTCTTAACGGTCATATGTAATGCTACGAGATGGCCAGAGGCGGTTCCTCTGCGGACCATAACGTCTGAGGCAGTCGCAGAAGCGTTGTTTGCAATTTTCGCTAGGGTAGGAATACCAGAGCAAATTCTGTCTGATAGGGGCGCGCAATTTACGTCGGAGATGATGAAGGAATTGTTCCGCTTATTCAGTATACAACCCATCACTACCACCCCTTATCATCCGCAGGCTAATGGCATGTGCGAGAGATTGAACTCGACGTTGAAGTCGATGCTGCGTAAGGTAGCTGCTGATCGCCCTAAAGATTGGGATAGATATATCCCTGCAGTGTTATTCGCGTACAGAGAGGTACGGCAGGAGTCAACGGGATTCTCGCCGTTCGAAATGATGTACGGTCGTAGTCCTAGGGGCCCAACTGATGTTCTTCGGGACATGATGACGTCGCCATCATCGGGAGACGATGAGCAGATTTCGGTGTTTCAGTACCTTGTTGATTTAAGAGAAAGATTATCTTCAGCGCGCACTATAGCAGAAGAAGCGTCTAGTATCGCTTCGAAAAGAGCAAAAGACTATAAAGATAGAGGTTCCAAACTGAGAATTTTTAAGCCAGGAGACAAGGTCCTATTGTTGTTACCTACGGACCATAATAAGTTATTGATGACATGGAAAGGCCCTTATGTTATTGAGCGAGTTGTTTCAAAGGTAGATTACGCTATCCACATTGATGGAACGAGTAAGGTTTTCCATGTTAATATGCTACAGAGATTTTATGAGAGACCACAGTATCTGTGTGCACAGACAAGACCAGCGGAGACTGTCTTCTCTATTGCTTGTACGGGGGTCGTAGACCAGTTGGACTGTGACGTAAGCGACACCGAGGCGCAGGAAGAGTTACAAATTCAATTGCCGGAGTTAACTGCGACACAAGGTTACAGGGACGTAAAAATTAACCCTGACCTTACGAGTTCAAGGAGTAGGGAACTTGAGACCCTGTTAGCGTCATTTCCGGATGTTGTTACGGATTTGCCGGGTCGCACTACGGTGATCCAGCACCAAATAAAGTTGACTTCGGATAAGCCAGTATTTCTTAGACCGTATCCGCTGCCTTTTTCTTCGAGAGATAGAGTCATAAAGGAAGTTGAGTCAATGTTGAAGTTAGATGTGATAGAACCATCAACATCGCCGTATTCATCACTCATCGTCCTCGTGAAAAAACTTGATGGATCGGTGCGGTTCTATATTGATTTTCGAAGATTGAACACTATTACGGTAGGCGATAGGGAGCCTATTCCGTTTCAGGAGGAATTAATAGCTTCATTGGCCGGGTCCACTTGGTTTTCCAAGATAGATTTAACGAAAGGTTATTGGGAAATCCCGCTTACTGAGGAGTCTAAACAATACACGGCGTTCCAAACGCCCATTGGATTATTCCAATTTAAGGTCATGCCATTTGGGTTGGTAAACGCGCCAGCGACGGTTGCACGATTAATGAGACTAGTGTTGAAGGACATACCTAATGTCGTGTCATTCTTTGACGATATAGCATGCCATACGTCGACATGGTCTGATCATATTCAGACACTAACAGTAATTTTTCAACGATTACGTCATTTTGGGTTAACTGCTAAACCCGCAAAGATGGATTTGGCATGTCCAGAGATAATATTCTTAGGACATATCGTGGGTAGAGGTGTTCAGAGACCTGAAGTAACAAAAATTGACAAATTAGTAGGGTTGCAAATCCCTAAAACAAAGAAACAAGTCAGAAGCTTAGTGGGAATTTTAAACTATTACAGAAAGTTCATTCCAAATTTTTCCTCCTTGTCATCTTCTCTTACTGACCTTACTAAGAAGGGACAACCCGATAAGGTCCAGTGGACGTCTGAATGTCAGACATCATTTGATAATTTGGTGACAGCATTATCATCGTCACCCATTCTGATATTACCCGATTTTCGATCTAATTTTATCCTCAGAACGGATGCGTCGGACTCTGGTGTCGGCGCTTGTCTTCTACAGGAGAAGAACGAATGTCTCCATCCTGTATGTTATGTCAGTAGGAAGTTATTGCAGAGAGAAAGAAAGTATTCTGTGATAGAGCGTGAGTGTCTTGCCATTGTGTGGTCCGTCCAGAAATTGGGACGTTATCTCATGGGACGAGAATTTTGTATCCAGACAGACCACAAGCCACTGACATTTTTGTCGAAGAATCGTTCGTCCAGCCCACGCTTGTCTAGATGGGCATTGGCTTTGCAGCCGTATACCTTCGTTATTCAACCAATTCCAGGAACCAGCAATCATATCGCCGACTACCTTAGTCGAGCCTAGGGGAAGAGTTCAGCAGCTTATACATCGGAGGACAGGAACATTGACAGGATCTGTGTGAATGAGTCGACTTTAAAATATTGACATTATAAATATAATATGAAGAATGGTTGATAGGTTGATTGGTTTTTGATTCTGTATTAGGTATTGTGTTTAGTTAGCTATTGATGATGTGATACATATATGCATATTGCAGGCCATATTGATCCCCATATTTTCCCCTGATTTCGGTAATTTATATACTAGGGGAACTGCTAGGTCATTTTTTTTAGTGTAGGTATTGCTCACGCTCACTCGTTGACAGTCATCTTGATGCGATTTGAAATTAATTGCATTAATTTTTTTGGGGTGGGGGATGATGTCACGAGTGGAGTGAGTGCAATTAAGGGGATTGCTACAGAGCGGGTGTAGAGTAAGAAGGGCTCACAGTAGACAAGTAAGTTAAGCGTGCTGTTGTGAGTAGTGGGGAGGGTCTGAAGGAGGCGAAAGCGCTGTATTACTATCACTGCAAGTTAGAAGGTCCTACGGAACGGACCTGTGAATAAGAGCCCATCGGGCAGACATAAGGGGAGCAGTCGAGAAGACTAGTGAGAGAGTCTTTCCAGTGATGACTGGTATGTAGAACGTTGATTGATTATTATGATTGATGTATTATATTATATTCGTCTATTACCATGATGTAAATAAGTATATGTGAGGAATGTGGAAGTCCTTGATATTGGATATAGCAATGTGCGCCATGAGCGATAGATGAAAGTGAGTTCATGGATTTGTAGCGCGAGTGAGTAGTGTGTACTCCGATGGAGGTGTGTTACCGTAAGATGTGTGGTGAGTGAAAGGTGAACTAGTGTGTGTACGCTTCATGGGTTGTAAAGAGAGGTGGAGTGAATAGAAATGGTAGGGTATTATACCAATGTAATGTTATTCTTGTAGGTGTCGAGGACGGGCCGCAGAGCCACCTCGATGAGCACAGGGGATAGGCCAGCATAGGGCCGGAGGCCACACATAGGCCAGAAGTGAGGCTGTCAGTGCAGGACAGTAGAGGCACATAAAGTCGTGGCAGTCAGGCCACGGACAGGGACGTAGATATGAGCGTGAATGTGATAATGCACTATTGCCATGTTGAGGGGAGAATGTACTATTGAAATGATAATGTCTATTGAAATGATAATGTGTTATTGCCCTGCTGAGGTGCTAGGGGAATGCTAAGGTGTATGACAATAGGAAGGGATCTTGAGAGACTGCGGTGCCAGTAAATTATTAATGTGCTATTAAGACCCTGAGGGGAGAGGCTGAGGCCGAAGTGCCTTTAGGAGTAACTACCGGATTGTGGATCCGAGGGAGAGTGTGTGTGAGAATAAGGCCGTTGTACGGCAGTTGATTTCAATAATATAATGTATGTAATTGCGCTATTATCTGTATAATTATGTTTAATAAATGTGTGAGTCTGATGGATTGTTCTGTTAAGTGTTAACTTGTTTGTTCGTGATTGTTGTCCTGTCATAACTTATTACATCTCCCAGTCTGGGATTTGTGACACATATCAGTGGCAAAATGGCCCCAGTGGACTGTGGTTCACGATACAACAGTGTGACTGCCAAATGCTAAAATGTCTTATTCACCACAAATGGTGATACATATATGATGACTGTCTGCCTTGGACCAAACCGTCCGTACTTATATCTATTATATATTTCAGTAAGTTGCAACCTTTGGCATGACTAACTGACCAAACTATACACTATTCAGGCCTTAAATTTAGCAGGAAGGTGGCAATTGAGATAAGGAAGATGATGGCTATAATTAAAAGTTGTTTACTTCAAGCATGTATTTTCAAAAAATAACAATGTTGAATACTATGTAACATCTGTATTTTTGCATGTTTGTTTCGTAATATTATATAGTACTGTACATGTCATAAAAAGTAACCGTATCAAGCGCTCAGTTTGGTGCGTAGTGTTCTGGTGCGCATGGGTTCTGAAGCAAGACTGTAGTTGAAAGAGAGAGAGAGAGAGAGAGGGGGGGGGGGGGGGGGGAGCACATGATTGTTTATTCTGGGCAATGCCGGGTAGCTCATCTAGTTTTTATTTAATGGCTGAAGATTAGGCTTGACACCCCACTCCTCTCTTAGATTAGCCAAGAGCAGTTCAAATGCAGTTTTGTGGACAGTCCTCATTTAATGGTATTGGTATAGATTGTGACTGTGGCATGGTGAATGGTCAAACGTTGGTTGTTGTTTATCACTAAAAACATAAAAAAACTGGCATGGGCATTTTGGAAAGGGATGTCCCCTATATCTTACACATTGACACATCTTCAGATATCTTATTTTGTAAGGGATGGCCATTTCTTAATTTTTTTCTTGATCATTATATCCTCTCACTGAAATATGAAAGCAGTTAAGAGATCTATGCCCAGGTTTAGAGTGAAGCCAGAGATGTTTCAGATTTTCCCAGAGATGAAAATTCCACCTGAATTCGAAAAAAAAGAATTTTTATGGTGATATTTCATTTAATCCTTTCAGCCCTGATCTCCTGACCAAAAAATTCACTCAAAACTCACAGAAAACACATGCTGTGTGGGCACAGACATCTTGTTTACCGTTCCCTGATGTAGTTTCTAACAGGCAAAGAAACTGCCTTTCTGCAGTCCATAAAACAAAGCACATCTCCACAGTTTTGCCAGTGGTACGGCATATAGCTGCCTGGGGTTCCCACTGGTATACCGATGTTACGGTTTCAAAGGGTTAAACCTCTACTAATCAAATAATTTTTTAACCAGGTTCAACCTAATATTTCATTGAAATTTCAGGTGTTGAGACTTGGCATGTTTGAAGTCCATTGCGATGAACTGATCCGAGCTCTGACCAAACGAGCTGATGCACTGAGAAACAGACTGCTTGTCAAAATGTGTACAGACCATCAGAAGGAAAACAAAAAGTAAGAGGTGTATTAGTTTGTAACAGCTTGATTGTAGGATAATGAGCGTTGAATCTAAATACATACAATATTGGTACTGGCGTGATTCATTTTTTCATCTGGAGATGGGACTTGACAAGTGTCATGATATTTGCCAGGTGCATACTGCACTCTGAAAAAAGAAGCATTCATTTTGACTCATCTATTGCATATTCCAGAGTAACTTATTTGTATTGTAACAGACAGTCTTTATTTCATTATTTTTTCATACTTCACTGATGCAGATAGTATGCGATGGTAACATTTCATTGTTGTCAGTCCATTAAAATAAGTCCCATTTGTATTTTGAGTAATTCCAAACCATTGTCAGCCTGCTCAATTTGCTGCATAAGATTCAAAATGATGTTTGCTATTTTCAGACTGGTTGATCAGTACAGAGAGATTTCAGACAAAGCGCTCTCCACTCCTGAAAACACAGAAAAGCTCATGGAGCAGATGGCCTACATCAACAAATGTGAGTCAGAGACCATCTTCCTCCTAGAGAAGCAGCTAATTCAGAGCAGAGATCGTCTGACTTTTCTGAGTGACCATGCCAACTTCTCACCAGCAGAGACCAGGCTCAATGCAGATGTAAGTAATTAATGTGAGACGATGGCATGGAATCGGTAGTGTGCCCTAGCTGCTCAAATCGAGGAAAATATAGCAAACTGATGGCTGGGATAGAAATTTACCATTGTGTTAAAAGAAAACAGTAACAGATATTTTAAGCTAAATTGGCAAAAATTCAGTATTTGAACCTTCACAGTCATTTTGCTTGATTTTCTCATCTTGGGTGGCTGCAACGTATTGCAATGCTGTTCTTTCACCTCAAATATGTCAGCTGTGGCGATCATGGGAATGAAATATCGATGTGGTGAGCAAGTAAAATAATTTAGAGTGCTCAGTTGTTGTTATTTAAAAACTGCCTGGCAACCCACACTAAACACTTAGGGTGTCAGTCATGGTTAAATAATTTGGGCGGTAAATGCAGATGTTGTGGGTATCTTGTTAAAGATTCACATCATCGTTCATCATTAAAAAAAAAAAATTATTTAAAGATATTACTGTGGGTAACATTAACATTGATCATACACCCTGTGCTGGAATGGCAATCTTTCAGAATTGAAAGATACTTGTTTCTGGCTCTCTGTGTTTTATCCAGGGCCTCTTTCATGTCACATTAATAATAATAATATTGGAGTATATTTTTATAGTGCTTGTCTCCACAAAATGGACCCAGAGCACGTTACAATGAAATAGTGACAACCATCCCTGTCTCTCTTTCTCTCTTCTCTCCCTCTCATTTTCTCACTTTTATACCTTCAAATATACTTTCACATCGTATGAAACATACAAAGCCAAAGGGAGACATTAGACAAATGTTTCAGTTTTCTGTAAGAAAATATTCCAGGATCTGACATAATATGTTATGCAGAACTAATGAACTCATCAGCTGTATGCAGGAAATGCCAGTGTAGTGTCTGATCTATAGAGTGGATATGCTCAGTTTCTTATTAATTTATTTGTTCTCTTCAGGTCTTCAAATGGAATCAGAGAATGCCTCTGGTCTTTGAGGAGTACAAGCAGCAAGCCAATGAGAAGAAGATGCAGTATGAAGAAGCTCTGAAGGTAATTTACATTTTCCTTGCATTTCATCTCCCCCTTTTTTCTTCCAATTCTTCCAGCAGTTCCCTTCTCCATTTCTTCCTTACTTTGACATGGTAGTGGCCATGCTTCTGACGCATCCAAAGGTTTTCATTTGTCACAGTCATAATCAGCGAAACAGTTTTAGAAATATTTCTTCATGCAAATGGAGAATAACTGGATCTGGAATTGATAAAAATCCTTTTTTGTCTCTGGGGGTGGTTGGTGGGCTTTTCTGGTAGGGCCTTCCTCTGTCCTGCCATTCTGCTATATTCTGTCTATCATCTTGCTTCTTCCTAGCACAAAATGACCGTTATCGTGTGGACGTGCTTTCTTAAACCCAAACTCTTTCTGTCTTGTCTTTCCAGCTGCGTCGGGAAAGATTCATTGAAGAACTTGAAGGTTATGCCAAGCAAGTGGAAGAGTTCCAGACATTTGGAGACATGTCTGAGATCAACCGATACCTCAAGAAGTCCCAGACTCTGGACAACAAACTTCAGCTTGCAGCTAACAAGGTACTATCAAATTTGAGGCTTGCTTGTTGCTCACATGGATAAAGTATTTTCATGCTGATTTAAACACAAAGACAGTGCTTAATTGAATAGGTTGACGGTGCTGTCTTGAACACATAGGCAATACTGTTTTGAACACATAGCCAGTGCTGTTTTAAATACATACTGGTAGACATTATTGTTTTGAACACACAGACCATGGTGTTTTGAACACATACACAGTGCTGTTTTGAACATACAGACAATTCTGTTTTGAAATCTTAGACAATGCTATTTTGAATGCTAAGACAGTGCTGCTTGGAACATTTAGACACTGCTGTATAGTACACAATAACGTTTTCGACTCATGAACAGTGCTGTTTTGAATATTTAGACGATGCTGTTTCTGTCTTAGATTAGATGAATATCCTTCTTACAGATGTTCAGGGTTAAAACTTGAACTTGATTTTTCCATTTCTTACACTGCAGATTGAAGCTTTCAACAATGAGGAAGAAGCATTTGGATGGGACACGACAGCTTACCCTCAGCGTAACACCATCATGAACGGTCTCAAGCCCTACCTACAGTTGTATGAACTGACAGTGGACTTTAACACTAAATACAAGTCAGTAGACCCTTTCCTCAACAGCAGTTCTTTCAAAAACACACACACGCACGCATGCGCGTGCACGCACACACACACACACACACACAGTCGAGCGCGGAAAACTCAAATTCCTTGGGGTGGCTTCATCTAGTTTGAGTTTGCCGAATTTTGAGGAATCCGTGAAGCATTAATCATGAGGTGGCACAAGGTCGTGTGCTGCTGTCGCCACAAGCGTCAGTTTAATACAATGCTTCTCTTTCAACCCACCATGGGAAAAGTGGTGGTAAGGGGGGGGGGGGGGGTGCTCTTTTTTCTCTTCTGGAAGTGCTTCGATAAGGATCGTTACCAAGTCTTACTCCTGTTCATAGAGCAGCGCTTCCTTTCTTTTTATTTTTCGAGAGTAGGGTATGAGCGTGGGACAAACCCCCCCCAAAGTTTTTTCCTGCCCGAATTGGTCGTTTCAGATATTTTAGTCCCAGTTTTTATCGAGGGAAGGGGGTGGGGGCAACTATACTCATTATCCTGCCACCGGTAGGCTATGCTACCGCTAACCGAATGAAGTTTCTGGTGTTCATTTTCTTTTTTTTTTTTTACTTTAAGGCTACTTGGATCACACTCGCAGCAGGAAAACATGTTCAACGAATCCGTGTCACGGTTCGAGGCTCGCCTGAAATAATTACAAAGAATATTGAGAAATAAATTCGGGACCCACATCTTTGTTCGTGGGATCTGTGATTTTGACTTAGGTGTGTTTGAATTTTGCGTGCTCGACTGTATATGTATTATTCCCTGTGTGTCACAGTTCCCTGTGTGTCTGTCACTCTCTCTGGCTGTATTGCGGAGTTTGGTACTTTAAAAAAAAAAAATTTGGTTGTCATTTTTTGTTTCTTTGTTACAAAGTAATCTTACAAACTGTAAGTGATGAAATTATGATTAGTTCATGTAGCTTTAATGTTTACTTTTTTTGTGTTTACTCAGGGATTGGATGGATGGTCCGATGAGTGGAGTGGACCCTGATGTTGTGGATCAGGAAGTGGGAAATTTCTCAAGAGCTCTCTACAAACTGGAAAAGACATTTGACAGTGTGGCAGCTCCCAAGAAAATAGCCAACAAGGTGAGAGACATTCTGAGGTTAGCACAGGAGGAGGTGGGAGTGGGGATCAGAAAGATGAAAGAGAGACAGAAAATAGAGGTGGGGACAGAGTAGTAAGAAAGGTATTTATGCTTATGCTGTATTCTCCAGTAGGTCTTACTAACGAAGAGCCTCTGAGCTGCAGGTCTAACTTTTGTTTTTTACAGGTTCTACTCTGGCAATTCATTGTCACCATATTCAGGAAAGCATTGTTGGCGTATATATTTTGTTGGATATGCATTGCCAGCAAAGTGCGTAAAGCAAAAACAACCATATTCCCAAATTTTTGGTGTTTATTTGGAATAATTTTAGAGACAGTTTCATTAACCTGTGCCAGATATGCTATTCCAGGATTTACTTATTGAAATCTCCACTGATGTTAATGTTATATATTGCATCTTCTTAGATTATGAATGAAAGATTTTCAAGTCTTTCTGTAATGATGTAAGGGAAGTAATTGTTCTCTCTTTGTAATTATGTTAATAATTCCCCTTGAAGTGTTGCTTTGTGTATTCCATGAGTAATTATCATTCTTCACTTCAGTTCAGCTCTCCACAATACTGTAGCATGCATGTCACTGTCAGTAATTTATGTGGCTATTATATGATCCATCTGGCATTCTTTACACATTTGATCCATGGAAGGAGAAACTAGGGTGTTGAATGGCAACAGACTGAGTTGATTTAAATTGAACTGTTAATGGATGATTACTCTCTTCACTTCAAGTCAACCCTCTATCTACCAGCAGTGTGAACATGTTTGTAACATGACTGAAATACATGTACATTTTAATTGCAGTTTCCATACCACATTGTTCCTTCACTTCTTATATATGTGTAAAAAATTATGTTGATGAAGCTAAAAAAAAGTACATGCCCTTTAAAAGTATTACTCTTGTTATAAAGCCGCCTTTCTGTGCCCCGATAAAGTTTCCTATTTGGCACGTTGGGTCTTAGAAGGTCAACTCTTTCTGAAATGAACTTTCCCATGTGGAGTGGGTATTGGCAAGGTGAGGAATATATGAAAGCATATTAGATTTATTTTTAATTAATTTCAACAGGTCAAGGGCAAAGTTGAAGAGTTCAAAGAACACATGCCCTTGATTCAGACCTTGTTTAACCCTGGTCTAAGGGAGCGTCACTGGGCTCAGATCTCTGATATAGTTGGATACAACATGCGACCTGATGACTCGTACTGCTTGAGCAAGCTTGTGGACATGAATTTAGAACCTTACATTTCTAAGTTTGAGTCCATTTCTGAGTCTGCCAGCAAAGAGTACTCTCTAGAGAAGGCCATGGCAGCTATGAAAAATGAATGGGCACCGGTAGGTTTGAATTTCTGAAACAGTACATGTCAGCATTACAAGTTAATGAAACTTTCTCAGTACTGACTTATTAGAATGAAACTCTTTTTTACCATGAGCTGACAACATCAGTTTTCTTGGAAATTATCTGAAATTTTACATGGAATTGTCTCAAATGTGTGTTCACTTAATGGGAAGACGATTGGTGAATATTTAGTGAACAATAGTCTCTGCACTAAAGTACCCATAATATGTTGAGCACTTTTTAGCATTTAGGGCAGTTTGGTACCGTAAAAATGTTTTTGTTTTTTTAATAATTTGGTCTAATTATTATGTTTACAATGCTGAAAGAAGCAAACTGAAAATCTTACAAAGAAAACAATCAGTTCGATAAGGTTTAGTGTGATTTAGGCAAAATCTGAAATAAATCCAGTCTGTGGGTTTTGAAAAAAATCCTATTTCTTTCCGCTCCTGGTAAGAAAGATGGTTAAAAGATGCACCACAGTACATGACTGTGTCTTTAGACACTGGGATACAATCTTGTCTCACTTGTTTATATACTCTATGCAAGAGACAAAAGGTATTTGATATGATAGGAGCTGTGATACTGAGACAGGGAATTCTCAAGAAATTTCCTGATTTCTGGATTTTTAAAATTGTTTTTCCTTATTAACCACTATTTTGTTTGTTGTCGAATGTGTGAATGGCCTTAGAGTGTGTGTATATTGCTGTTCGCAATGATGCATACATCAAAAGTTCAAAAAATATTTCTGTCAGTATTTCCCATCCCTGCAGAGGGGAAAAAAAAGCAGGAAGCCAGAAAATCTGAGAAAATATGGATAGTTTTAGAAATTAAAATGTAGTGAAAAAAAGAAGAGAGAGAGAAAAAAATTATATTATTATGTTGCAAAGTTTTTCACTAGGAAGCATAATAACAGGGAAACAGTACAGTAAATTACATAGGGAAATGTACAATGAAAAGAAAAATTTTGAACTCTTTTCTGTTCTATTTGATTTCTCTCTTTTTTTTATTATTCTAATTTTAACTTTGTTCCAGGTCCTGTTGTGATCCTACATATAAATTTTTAGTTTCTGAAATATTTATGAAGTCTTAGAGATTGTTGATTCTCCATTACAAGATAAGACCTTGAACAAGAATGTAGGCATATGAGACAGAGGGAATGAGAAAGACAGAAGGAATGAGAGAGACAGAGGAATGAGAGAGATGGAGGGAATGAGTGAGGCAGTGGATGTGCAGACCTAAAGTCAAGGCCCATAAAACAAACGTTAAGGCAAAAATTTCAAACTTGCATCAAACAGACATGAATAAATACATAAAGGCTTTTCTTACTTTATGGCTGAAAGAATCCAGTAGGATCAGAACCTGTAAGTCTGTCTGTTTCACAAATAAAGTAATATTATGTTATCTCACTTTACTGCTTGTCACATCAAACATCAGTGAATTCAAAAGGCATATGATTTTTTTTCACTTTAGTTCACATGCCATATGAATCTGGAGGTCCCTTTCAGAAATACAATCTGGAGGGAAGGGGGGGGGGGTATGGAGGGAGGGCAGGAGATGGAAAGGGAAAGATGTGGAGATGGAGAGAGGAAGTGGAGAGAGGGGAAATGAAGGGAGGGAAAGAAGGATTGGATGGGAGGAAAAAGGGAGAGGGGAAGAGAGATGGGCAGGTTTATCAGGGGCAATGCTGGCTATCTCTGCTAGTCTGAATATATAATGCCCTTGATTTCCAACAAATGCTTGTAGAGTAAATTACTCATGGTCAGCTGTTCCATAAAAGCACTGTCACAAGGTTTAAAAATGCACCAGTAAAATACTTTAAAACTTTATCTTATATGTTCAATGAAACCTTCGAGTTGTTAAAAAAAATCTAAAATATTTCTTTTCTACAACAATCACAATTTTCACCATTATTGTAAGTTTGTATCACACAAGTGTGTGAGGATTTGTTGCTTATCATCGTGTTGTGTTGTATCATTTGGAATTTAGGAATGCTCAAAACTAACTTGAACCAGATGTCCCATAATAAAAACCAATTTTATTTTGAAAATAAAATAAAGCCTGAATTTATTTCATATCGAGTATATAAATGAAAAGAATTTTTTTTCCAAAGTCTCTTTAATTATAACATTGATACAAATTTCTACATTAACCTAGGGACTCCTTTAAACATCTTTTGATGCCTGTTCACTATTCAGACAGGAAAATCAGACACAGATTATAAAATTTATTCTGCCTTTTGACAAGGTCTTTAATGTGAATGATTGTTTTTATATGAAAAATATGCTCTCAGGTGGACATGTCATTGTGCACTACTTCACAAGAGCAACGCTGAGTCAGTGTGGAAAAAGTCAATATTACATCGAGGTCAAATGAAAAATCAAATAGTTCAATAGATGTTATCCAGGGTGGGCCAAAAGGTAGTTTTCTATAATGTTCTGTATCCAAGGGATGTACTCTGTTTAGTGGAAGGGGGAGGTCATTTTGAACAATTGTTTTAACTTAATTTGAAATTTAGTTGAAATGTTATTAGTGTACACTTTATTTAGTTGAAATATAACTGTGTTGATAAAGTAACATTATGTTAAAGTAACTTCTGATGCACCCAGTATTTTTTAAATGCCAAAAAAACCCCCCACAAAATGGAACAGTGAGTAAATTCTCTCTGCATGTTGTGTAAGTATGATTCTAGTATCATTTTCAAATGTATAATTATTTTTTAAGTGGCCCTCGATTCTATTACGCCTTTAATTTCATGCAATCTTATATGTAATGTTCTTTGTCCTGATGTGACTTGTCCCTAGTTCGAGTTCACCATCATCCCATACCGTGAGACGGGCACATCCATCCTGTCTTCTGTTGATGACATTCAGCAGCTGCTGGACGACCACATTGTTAAGACCCAAACGATGAGAGGCTCACCATTTATTAAACCATTTGAGCAAGAAATCAAGTAAGTGACAAATGATTTGAATGTTCAGCATGCCTTTCAAAATTAATGCGGGATTGAAACTGACATGAGTTTGAGTTTGAGTTTAATGGCATATTAGGGCGATGATGGCCACTTTGCCTCTTACATGTTCTATTTTGGTACTTTATTGTAATTTTATTCTCAAAGCTTCATAGATGAGAATTTCATCAATAAAAATCTAGTGAGAAAAGTTTATAGATGGAATGTACTTTGGGCAAATTTGCTGAAAAATTTTTAATCAACCTGCAGATTTCAGCCTACCAAAGGAACAAAATGGGCTGCAGGTCAGCATGAGGAAATAATGCTTTGATGGACCAGTACGCATAGTGTTTTCTTTGGATAATTAAAAAAAATCAGTGTGTGAAAGAATAAAGGGCAACCTTAGGACAGGATGGAATGGCTTGTCGCATGTGACAGCAGTCAGAAGAAACTTGTTAAAGTGTTGAAACTAACAGATTTGGTGTATGGACCTTTTGATTTAGGAAGTTTTTGCTATTATAAAAAGATGCTGAAGTGCAACATTTTGCTGATTAAGATCATTAATATTTAAAATCGAAGTACACTGTTTATTAATTTTTATTTATTATTTTTGAAAACTACAAAAACAGGCATTCCACACTCAAGTATATTTCATCGAACACCTACTCACTCTGTTACTCAATTGTTATTCATCTGAGTGTTACACAACATACACAATAAAAATGTAAATGTCATAAAGTCAGGCAAGCAAAGTTGAAAGGTCACACTGCAATCTGTGTCCAATAAGGCTGTTGTTAGAGGACTGTCATGTAAGGCCCAGGGCACACCTGCTGATCTTGATCAACCAACTAGTTGGATGGCGACTTCATGACATTGAGTTTTAATGAGATCTAACGAGCTGGCTGGTTGGCAAGGTCTCATTGAAACTCAGTATCATGACATCATCATCCAACTCGTTGGCTGATCAAAAGTGACTTGCTACGTGCCTAATTACAAAACCAAATAGAGAAAATGCTGAGTTGCCTTCGCTCTTCATCTCTAGTTTACTTTGTAAAATACTAACAACAACCGTCAAGTAAACCCTGGTGTAACTGCTTACTTGTAATTGTTTGACAGAGAGTGGGAGGGCAAACTGATGCTGCTCCAGGATATTCTGGATGAGTGGCTGAAAGTGCAGGCCACCTGGCTGTACCTAGAGCCCATCTTCAGCTCCCCAGATATCATGGCGCAGATGCCTGAAGAAGGCCGTCGTTTCTCAACAGGTCAGTGGCTGGACTTTTATTACACTGTTGTCAACACTATGGTCAGTTCTGCTGAAAGTAACCGAGGCAAAATAGTTACAGGGTTTTAAACACTTTTACTGCCATAGATGTGGACAAACACTCATGTACAGGGGGGAAAAATTGTTAATGGACCAGAAAAAAATTCCTGCTCTTAATCAATCAAACCAACATGGACAAATGGCACCCACGGTGAAACAGAGAAGGTGTCAATTTCAGCATTTTTTTGTTTTACAAGAACTGGTTGAATTTCTTATGTCTTTTGAATGATAAAAAAAAAAAAAGTGTGTTAGGAAGGAAAACCTGAGCATCATAGAGGATGGAAAAAAAAAAGAAAATGAAATGATAAGAATCTCATTGATTTCAACGTAAAATTGCTTTTCCTGGAAAAACAAACTTGGACATTCCACACAGTTATCCCTTTAAGTATTTACCATGTGTCCAGAGATTCATGAGTTCAATCTTAAAAACGGTGCAGATCTACCAACCTTCATTGTGCCAATTCAAGGATAAGATGAGCAAAATTTCAGGATTTTGAGTGAGAATTAAGGTTCAACAGTAGTCAAAATAATTACTCACCTATCTTGTCAATGTACTTCTACTACTTATGCGAAGTTTTTATTATACTTTTCTTTGTGGGATTCTTTTTTGTTTGTGTCTTATTTTGTTTACTTTAGTTCACTAAAATGATATCCAGGTTCTAGGATAGCTGGCATTGTATTCAGGAATCTAGGAGCAAGTCTATAATCAGGGGTAATTGGGGATTTTCAGGGATGGTTGATAGTTCAAGATTTGAATATTTGATGAATATCATGGGATCCTTCAAGTGAACTGATTTAATCTCTTCCCAGTGGACAAAAATTGGCGTGTCATCATGAAGTCGGCCAATGTTGACAAACATGTGTTGGCAGTGCTCGACATTGACAAGATCCTGGAGAGGCTGAAGAAGTCTAATGAATTACTGGAGCTCATTCAGAAGGTGAGTCTGACTTGAGGAATTCTTGAAATTCTGAGGAAATGACTGTTTTTCAAGAATTCTCAATATTGAGGGAAACGTCTTCTCCAAAAAGTCTTAGTTATCCGAGGAAAATGGTTCATCCCAAGAAATTTCCAAATTTTCCGAATATGTGAGTGTGCCTGAGAAAACCCACATAAAGTCGGCAGAGGTGATTTTGAGAAAAACAGCTTTGAAGTGAAAATATGGGTCCGATACGAACTTCCAACTTGGCTGTTGTTTAGGGGACCGTGGCATGTTACAGGGTAAACTGTAGATGAGCAGTGAACACTACTCACTATAATCTCTATTACAGCTTTGTAATTAGACTACGGTCTCCTAACAAGATCCAAAAACTTCCGACTTGGCTGTTTCTAGGGGACCGTGGCATGTTACAGGAAAAACTGTAGATGAGCCGTGAACACTACTCACTATGATCTCTATAACGGCATAGTTATTAGACTATGGTCTCCTAACAGCAATCACTCCAATATTACTTGGTCAATTAGCTATTGTCACTGATAGGATCAAATGCCGTTTTCTCAAAATCTTGCTTTAGAGGGGTCACTGACTTCAATTTATCAGAAATGTCTGTCTTTTATTATATATACAGAACTCAAAATGTCATGTTTGCGACATATTGTTGGTTTTCTCAGGCACACACACATATATGCTGCTAAAATTTTATGTCAATTGAAAGCATGTAACTGAGAAAAATAGTACACTGGGGAAAAGCCCCAAAATATGTCAAAACAGTGAAATTACGCTGTTTGCCCCCGAAAACCCATTGGGGCTGTGTTTCTGAACCTCACAGGAGGCCTAAGTGGCCGTATGGACCCCTAACCATTTTCAGAGGTTTTTGTCAACTCCTTATTGCGTTAGCATAGTACTGTTTTCTTATTATCTGTTGCTATGTTTAATTGAGTTGAAGTTTCTGATGTACCTTGTTTTGGTTTGCATATTGAATGAATCTCTAGAAAAGAAACATCTGTTGTCACCTGTTGTGACATATACCCAAACTGAAGTTTCTGATATATCTTGTTTTGGTTTGTATATGAAGGGCTTGAATGAGTACTTGGAGAAGAAACGTCTGTACTTCCCACGCTTCTTCTTCCTCTCTAACGATGAGTTGCTGGAGATTTTGTCTGAGACCAAAGATCCAACACGGTAAAATTTTTATGTCATAACCTCTGTTGCTTTTTATCTCATACTGTTCATTCTGTGATGACCTCTGGAAGTACCAGTCCCAAACAGTGGAGTTTATCTTCAACTTGAAGAACTTTGTCAATCATTAGAGAATGAGTGTGGCAGAAAAACAAACAAAATAAAATGGAAGAGTTAGTTTGATGCCATGCCTATGTCGGCATGGACCTGAAAACAAACTGTGCATAAAAATCGGTGAATATCTTGGCTTCTATGCAGAAGATGTTAACCCAGGACAATTATAATTAGAGTGAGGCACCTTGAAAGAGTTGATGTTTTCATGAAAGACATTGTTCGCTCTGTATCTCAATTTTAACTTCTTGTGACTTAGGCATGCAATAGAATTAAACCCTTCAAATGTGACATGAGCATTAACATAGGAACAAATGATAAAAAGACAGTTTTGACAACCAGTTTGCTCTCTTAACTAAAGTAGTTAAGGTTTTGTGGATTACAAAGTATAGGAGCTTGTTACATATACACCAAGTAAAGATAAATATTTCTGACCAGCTAGAAAATTTTTGAAATAAGTACCACCAAATAAAATTAAAATTAAAATATTTTAGCCAGGAGTCACTTGACAATGGTTGTTTTTTATGCTATGTCGTTTTATTTAGCATCTGTTTTCACAAAACAGATAGAATTCACCCATATTTTATTTGAAACTCTGATATAAATTTGAAGTGTGTTAAAGTATTAGTTTTCAAAGATTGGATGGGAGCAGAAACTGATCTGTCTGGATTAAGTTTTGCATACAGACTATTGTGAAAAAGGTTTGGATTTGCTTGTTAAACAATTAGAATGACTGACAGTTATTTCATTGTTTTTATGATGAACCATGGAATCACCATATGGTCTAAACCTCTCTCCCGCTCCACCTTCCAGTATGTTGTTTCGCGCTCAGGCGAGCTTGACACTGGTTTATCATATATGATACCCAGGTTTGTCTTACAGTCAGGAAGGTAAGGATAAAGACATACCACGCGGACAAATGTGCTTTTTGCAAAAAAATAAGTCGACTTTTGCAAAATCTTTTTTGTACATTATGTTAATGGCATGTAGATCTCAGATATGTAAAAGACAGAAAATGCTGTTCATAGTGATATACAAGTTTGTCGTACAGGCATGATTTGTTAAATGCTGTTGATATGTTCCTGTTTTTTTGTTGTTTCTTACGTCTGATAAGACCACTGCTTGGACTGTACAGAAAATACACATCTAGATTTGTAACATTTTCATGACTTCTAGTGTGCAGCCTCATTTGAAGAAGTGCTTTGAAGGCATTGCCACACTGGAGTTTACAGATGTCCTTGACATTACCCATATGAAGTCAAGTGAAGGGGAAATCATTCTTCTAAAGGACGTCATCTCTACTTCTAAGGCCAGAGGTCAGGTGGAAAAATGGCTTCTGGAGCTGGAATCTGACATGGTGTCCTCCCTCCACAAGGTCAGGTCACATCCATAGAGACAAAAACTATTTTTTGTGCTATCTGATTTTGTGTTTTGTGAGGGTTATCAGTAGTGTTCGGGTATTCAGCATAAGTACTCACATATTTGAAAAGCAACTTGTGTCAGGTCTGTGAAGTTTTTCCTTTTTTCATAAGCACTCAATAGGAAGATAATTTCGAAATTCAGCAGTTTCATATGAAAATAAACCTAGTTTGCAGAGAAGCTTATCCAGCACTGCAATGTCAATTATTGAAGGAAGAAAGCAAGAAATACAATACGTCAACTTGTCTTGCATGAAATTGTCCAGTACTTACAAATACTTGTAAGGGTAGTGCCAGCCTGTTTGTATTGCTTGAAATGCTCAGGTGTTTGAAACAGTGTAAAATATAATGAATAATGGTAAACCAATATTTGATATTGATTTGAATAATATACTTTACTATTTGACCCAACACCACTGATCACTTTGTCTTCATTCTGCATTTCTTTGCCAAGGTGTACATTTCAATTGGGATGTTCTGAGTCGGGACTGTTGGTTGTTGCTCTAAAGTTTGACATTGCTTTTGTGGCTGTTTTATGCTGCAGTTTTGTTTTGTTACATGCTTGGTTACCACTTCAATGAATCTAGTACCAGAAAAGAAAAGAAAAAAAGAAAAATAAGAAAATTATTTTATATTGTTATAGTTTCTGCAATGGAACTATGGATTTTTGATTAATGATTTCCTATAAAATTGCTATTGTTACTATTTCATTGTATATAAATAAATAAATGTACTCCGTTACTACTATTAGTATAAACCAACAAATCCAGTTTTATTTTTATATGTAGACATTATTTTACTTCATTAATGAAGAGTATCTTTGTTATCAGGTGATTGGAGAATCGCTGGAAGCCTATAACACAGATCCTCGTGACGAATGGGTTCGTAAGTGGCCAGGTCAAGCCGTGTTGTGTGTATCTCAGAAATACTGGACTCAGTTCATCCATGAAGCCATCCGCACTGGTCAGGATGCATTGGACAAATACCTTTCAGTAAATTGTTAATTTGATCATGGCTTCTGTAACTGTATTGTTATGTATTCAATGATCAAAACAAATTTCCTTGTACAAGGACGAATAAAATTTATCTTATCTTATCTTATCTTATCTATTGTTACGGGACAGAAGTACTTTACATAGAAAGCTAAAGCTGAACAATGAACAGACCTCACTGTTTTCTGTATTTGGCTTTTTCTTTAGTCTATGGTCCCCTACCAACAACCTTAGGTTATTTATATGCTGTCACCAAACCAAGGCATGGTGAGAACTTCAAAGATCCACAGAAAACAAATGAAAATCATGATTTAAATACATTTATAATAAATTGAAGATTGTTGAACTTATGGTTGAAATGATTTACATGCATTTTAAAGTAAACAAGAAGTAGAGCAGATTTTTTTCTTTTTCTTTTGTTATGTATACTTTCATTTTGTTGTTCTTCTTGCAGTGAGTGCTTCTATCCACATAACTCAGATTATGGAGAAATATTGTTTAGCCTTTAAATAGAGAGTTCATAACAGCAGTCATGCTGTATTTTAGACATTTGAAGCATAGCATTTTCAGTCACTTAATCCAGTTCATGGAATTTAAACATTTTTGAAGCAACTTTTAATCACTGTTTTTTTTGTGCCTCTTGTAAACATTTCAAAATGGGCATTAGATATTAACAATTTACAAAGTTTACTTTGTTCAAAGTGCTGTAAAAATTATTGGATTTATTATATTAGATCTATTTACTTTGTGTGGCTGAGAAATTGACACAGGTGATTATACCACACTACCTCAACTTATTCTATTTAAAACAACTCACAAATTGAAGGGATTATACCACACTTTTGCAACCTGTTCTATTTAGAACACTTCACAGATTGAAGGTATCTTACAACTCTGTTGCTGTCTATTCCATTTAAGACGACTCACAGATTGAAGAGATTATAACACACTATTGCAATCTATTCCATTTAAAAGAATTCACAAATTGAAGAGATTATACCATACTATTGCAATCTATTCCAGTTAAACAACTCACAAATTGATGAGGTAGTTGCTCTGGTGCGAGGAGATCTGTCCAAGCAGAACAGAGTGACCCTACAGGCTCTCATTGTACTGGATGTCCATGCCAGGGATGTCCTGGCCCAGCTTGTTAAAGATGAGATTACTAGTGAACTGGACTTCAAGTGGCTGAGCCAGCTTCGCTATTACTGGGAGGTGAGGTTGTGGATTGGAGATACTTCATTTTGGAGGGGCGCATGCTGCCTGAGCAGTTGCCACTCCTTTTCTTATAATTGTCTCGTGTTTTTTTTATTTCTGTTGTTCTTAGTTATTTTCAAGAATGGTACCTATTCTGACATTCTCTAAATTCCAACATTTTCTTGGTCAGAATAAAATGTTACTGAATGATTGTACCATTAATTCTTAATTCATTAATCCTTATTTTTTTAAAATATTGAATTTAGAAAAAGAGTGCATAACATGGCTTGAAGTTAGCTTTTGAAATATTGCCCCCCCCCCCCCCCCCCATGCCAACTCCCTGCCTTGATACTTCTCACTTAAAAGGTTTCAGACATTTTTCTCGTCTTTATTCCATTCCTGTGTTTATGTAGCTCCCATAAGAGCTGTTTTTAGGCACTGGCCCTGGCACCCCTTTGAAACAAGAAATTGCTCTTTACAAATCAACAGCCAGATATGATAAAAGAGCTCTAAAATGAGCTAAGAGTATCCGGTCCTCTGGAATCTGACATTTTTCAGATCTGGCCCTTAAGGGCCCCACACACGTATGAGTCAATGAATGGAAGCCTGGCCCGGGGTTATTTTTTAACCCACACGCAGCAGCCACACCTGGTGGTATTTTTTTCGCGCCAAATTAAAATCACTGCCTGTCTTTTATTTAGCTAGGGCCTAGTCACTGAGTCGACACTGAATCTAGGGGCTCATTCATGAACTCACTGGCGACAGACTAACGAAAGGCTGTCTGTGGACCAATCGTCTATTCTCTGCTAATGAAAAGAAAAAATGTAGGGGAAAAATAGGACTTGCTGGCCCAAACAATGGCTCCTACATCTTCACCCACACCAACCTCCTCAATAAGGTGCGGTTGTATCCTAGTGACTTTCACAACTACTTGCGTATGGATGAAGAAACCTACAAGGGGTTGTTGAACCTTTTAACTCATTTAATAGAAAAGCAGGACACTTTGATGAGATCGGCCATTTCCTCTCATGAACGGTAAAATTAACAGCCACTTTGAGGTTCCTTGCGACAGGGAGGTCATAGGTAGGATTTCTTCCTCTTTATCTTGTTGGAGGGATCCTTGCTTTTCACTCTCCACTGTCAGGCAGTCATTACAATAATTACATCTATCTAGTTCAATAAATTGCAATGTCCTTTCTTTTGACCACGAAGCCATTTTTGCACACAATGCTGACACACAAAGTTCTAGACAGTGTAAAATCAACTGACTCTTCTCTAGGTTAGTAAAATGAACTACAACACACTACATACGCACAGGATACGAGTGACAGACACTCCCTTGTCTAGCTTACTAGTAGTGTAGTACCAGACGGGTGACAAAACAATAAATTATGCCTTGCAGAATTTTAAGTAATCATCGTACCGGTCCGGTGTTTTGTATCAAACTCATGGTAAATTTGACGCTGATTACAAATCTGAGGTCATAAAAGCCAAAATGTTAAAAAAAAATTTTTTTTCCCCCACCACACCCCTCTTACTGCGGCCCGATGGAAAAATATCTGACGGAGCCTAAATTTCTGGCCCCGTGCCGCACCCCGGGCCCGGCCTCATGAAATTGGCCACACACGCAACGATTTTCGACGGTTTTGGAGATCCGGGGTCAGATCTGAGGCCAGATCCTTACGTGTGTGGGGCCCTTTACAGTATGAAAGTATTGCTCATACCTGCTTTAGATCAATATCTGGCATAGTTCAAATTATGACCAGATCATATTTTGGCATGAAATGATGTTGATGGGTTAATTTTGTTGATTTTTCTGAAAGTTTCTTCTCAACTTCATTTTTTTTGCATTTTGCTTTTAATTGTTTCACTACTCTATCATTGCTCAATTATTTTAACTGATTCTGTGTTGACAGGAGAACAACATGGTGACAAGAATGATCAACTCCCAACTGCCATATGGTTACGAGTATCTGGGCAACAGTGGAAGATTGGTCATCACCCCTCTGACCGACAGATGTTACAGGTGGGCTGCACTGCTGATGTTGTGTCTCATTACATTGTTCCAGAAAGTGCTTAATCCATATTGAATATCAGAATCTTATGTATAGCATAAGGAGTTGGCTATCAATAGAATATCGTTTATTCAGCTGGCGCCTTCAATAATACCCGCTTCATTTGTCCATACTGTAAAAAGACAGTTCATTTGCTAAAGTCAGAGTTTACTTTAGGAAAGGGGTGTCGTCTAGCCAGCTGAGCTGTGTGTGTGTTTCTCTTTTCAGAGTTTTGTAATTGAATGTTACTTTCTTCAATCAACCAGACATTAAAATTGGGAACTAAAAAAAAATGTGTGATCTACATGTGCAAATTTCATGTGCGTGGGCTTCATAGAACCTGACGCGCCAAGATTCAATGTAGGAACTTCCGCTCTTGTATGGTATGGCCGTAAACAATTACTAGAGTAGGGTTGATCTTTGTCTGCTCCAATTGTTCATGCCTTGACGTGGAGGAGTGGCTTGCGTGTCCCAGTGATCCCAGGAGCTAAGCCAGCGGAGGCCTCGTGCCCCTGATAGCTTTAAGCAAGCTGGACAGGTCATGGGGGAAGGACCAGACAAGATTGAACAGACCGGCCCTCCAGGTTCGGGGGTTGGGCGTAGGGCTAACAACCCTACCCTGAAATCCTTGTTGGGGTGACCTTACTTGGAGAAACAAAAATCGTTACGGAAACAGCAACATGGAAAAACCAACGTTCTGGATGTGATGGACCTTCTGAGTACCTCGCGACTCGTATGAATGCAAGTAGTGAAAGCCGAAAGGAAACTGCTAGCAGGATGAAGGAGGAACTGAACACCGCCAAAACCAAGACCAGGATTGGATACTGGAATGTTAGAACAATGTATGAATCGGGTAAGTTAGCACAAGTAACATCAGAGATGAGGCGCTACAACCTACACATCCTGGGTGTAAGTGAGAGCAGATGGACTGGATCTGGAAGGATCAAAACATCCACTGGAGAAACCGTTCTCTACTCTGGAAGAGAGGATGACCAACATCATGAAGGAGTAGCCATCATCCTAAAGAAAGGACTGGACAAATGCTTGTTGGAGTGGAAACCAGTCAATAGCAGACTGATGAGGATGAGGATGAAAGGACGACACACAAACATCACTGTCATCCAATGTTATGCACCAACCAACGAAAACGACAACACAGACAAAGACGACTTTTATGAACAACTCCAGGGGGAAATGGACATGACGCCACGGCATGATCTCATCATTGTCATGGGAGACCTCAATGCTAAGGTAGGTAAAGATGATATAAATTATGAAAGAGTAATGGGAAAACATGGAACTGGAACAAGGAATGACAATGGAGAAAGGCTTGTGGATTTTTGTGCCTTGAACAACTTAGTCATCGGAGGGACCCTTTTCACACACAGAGAAATTCACAAACTCACATGGAATTCTCCAAATGGAAGAGACAAGAACCAAATAGACCATTTGATGATCAACGGTATGTGGAGACGATCCCTTCTAGATGTGAAAGTGAAAAGAGGAGCTGACGTAGCCAGCGACCACCATCTAGTGGCAGCACTTATCAAAATTAAACTGAACAAGACCGGAATCAAGACATCAAAGCAAAGACACCTTAATATTCAGAAACTGAGAGATGCAAGTGTTAGAAATGCCTTCAACATACAAGTCAAGAACCGATTCCAGGCTCTACGAGAGTCTGATAAGAACAACCCTAATGAAAGAGGAATCGATTCAGAGTGGAAAAGAGTAACTACAGTGTACACAGAGAGCAGTGTAGCCTGCCTTGGATTTAATGAGAAAGGGAAAAGCAAGGAGTGGATCCAACAAAGAACATGGGATGTGATCGAGGAGAGGAAAGTCATGAAAAAGAAACTCCTACAAGTGAAATCGGAAAGGCTGAAAGAGAGGTACCAACATAGCTACACAGAGTTAAATAAAAAAGTGAAGAGACTAGTAAAGAAAGATAAACGAGAAGCCATGGAACAGCTAGCGGCAGATGCGGAGGAGGCAGCAGCAAGAGGAGAACAGGGTAAGCTCTACAAGATCACTAAGCGCATTTGTGGCAAGTACGGTGGAAGACCAAGTGTTCCAATCAAAGACAAGAATGGGAAACTACTGACTACAGAACGAGAACAGGATACACGCTGGACAGAGCACTTTCAGGAATTACTAAACCGGCCACCACCTGAAGATAGAATAATAATACAAGATGCTGCTGAAGACCTTGACATCAACATAGATCCACCAAAGAAGGAAGAGATAGTGGCAGCAATAAAGAGCCTAAAAAACAGCAAAGCCCCAGGAAAAGACAACTTGACTGCAGAACTGTTCAAAGCAGATCCGGATCAGTCAGCCACCATCCTTCAGCCACTGTTCACCTCTATCTGGGAAGCAGAAGCAGTACCAAAGAGCTGGAATGAAGGCAGAATAGTGAAAATACCCAAGAAAGGAGCACTCAGCGATTGCAACAACTGGCGTGGTATCACTCTCCTTTCTATACCCAGCAAAATCCTTGCCAAGATCATTGTGCAACGTATGTCAGATGCTGTGGACAAGACACTGAGAAAGGAACAGGCCGGATTCCGAAAGGGGAAAGGATGCATTGACCAGATCTTCACACTCCGAAACATCATAGAACAGTGTTCAGAATGGCAAAGGCAGCTCTATGTGAACTTCGTTGACTTCGAAAAGGCCTTCGACAGCATCCACAGAGAGAGTATATGGCGCATTCTTCGGCACTATGGGATTCCCAGCAAGCTTGTTGAACTCATCAAAAGCTTTTACAAGAACTTCAGTTGCAGTGTCGGAAACAGTGATGCAGCCTTTGAAGTGAAAACTGGTGTACGGCAAGGATGTGTGATGTCAACAATTTTGTTTAACCTTGTAATCGACTGGATTATGCGGAAAACTACAGAGGATGCACCAAGAGGCATCAGATGGACACTCTTCGACAACCTAGAGGATTTGGACTTTGCGGATGACCTTGCGCTATTGTCACATAGTCACCAACACATGCAAGATAAGACGCAGAGACTACATAATTTTGGATGCAAAGTAGGCCTTCGGATTAGCCAGAAGAAGACAGAGATTATGACCCTAAATGTAGACACTCCAGCACCAGTGCAAGTAGATGACAAGAACCTCACCACGACGGACAAATTTAAATACCTTGGTAGCATTATCAGACCAGAGGGTGGCACAAAGGAGGACATCCAAAGTAGGCTGGGAAATGCAAGGGCTGTCTTTCAAAGTATGAGCAACATCTGGAAATCGACACAATATGGCATCAACACCAAGATCAGACTGTACCAAAGCTGTGTCCTATCCACACTCCTGTATGGATCAGAGTGTTGGCGAATGACAGAAGGTGACCTCGCCAAGCTGTCTTCCTTCCACACCACATGTCTTCGTAGGATTCTCCGCATCTTTTGGCCAAACAAGATTTCTAATCAGGAACTACTAAGGCGATGCAAGCAAGAAGAAATAGCCAACATCATCACGAAGAGACGATGGAGATGGCTTGGACACGTGCTGCGAAAGGAAGCAAATTCTATAACAAAAACAGCACTTCAGTGGACACCGGAGGGACGGCGCAAGCGAGGCAGACCCAAGGCAACCTGGCGGAGAACAATCGAGGCAGAGATGAAATCCTTCAATCACTCATGGGGAACTCTCGCAAAGATGGCCCAGGACAGACAGGGCTGGAGATCCTTTGTTGCTGCCCTAAGCACCAGTGGGTGCAACAGGAAATAGTAGTAGTAGTAGTTGATCTTTGTTCCATGGCCGTAAACAATTACTAGGGTAGGGTTAATCTTTGTTCCAGCGTGGCTAAGTATCCTAGATGTTTCATTAAATACCAACTAAACAAAAACCTTTTAGCATTTTTACTGTATTTTCAGGGTTGTGGCTACAATTATTATAACTCTTCACCATTATGGCTTTTTTTAAGAATGAACAAGACTAAAGTTCTGTATAGGAGAAAATGTTTTGGAATATTTTTTCTTATCCAGAACCCTGTTTGGAGCCCTGCATCTTCACCTTGGCGGAGCCCCAGAGGGTCCTGCCGGCACAGGGAAAACTGAGACTACCAAAGATTTGGCAAAAGCTGTGGCCAAACAGTGTGTCGTATTCAACTGTTCTGATGGTTTGGATTATATTGCTCTGGGAAAATTCTTCAAGGTCAGCTCACAGTAGTTTGTAGATAAGTGGGTTTTTTTTGGTTCTTTTTAAAAGAGCCAAGGAAAAAAGTAACAACTCTTCTCCCTCCCTCACTCCTGTCTTTTCGTGTGCATGTGTTTTTCTCTCTTTGTCCCCATCCATCTCTCTCTGTCTCTGTGTGAGTGAGCGAGTGAGTGAGCGAGTGAATGAGTAGGTGAGAGAGAGAGAGAGAGCGCCATATTGGGTTTTGTTCTAGTGAGTTTAAGGGTTGGCCCACCTCTAGAATTAGGTTTAGTTAATTAGCCATAATAATCTTATTGTCAGCGACATGGCCACAATATGCTTTTCTGCACTCGCCCACAGGTTGGTAACAAAGACCCTGCTGTGAGTATTTTAGCTATGTGGCTCAAATAGCCCTCATCAAAATTCTTTTTTATGTGTGTAATTTTAGGGCTTGGCTTCATGTGGCGCCTGGTCGTGTTTTGACGAGTTCAACAGAATTGACCTGGAGGTGTTGTCTGTGGTCGCTCAGCAGATCCTGACCATTCAGAGAGGTGAGCAAAGTTTGTTGGGTCTTCTGGACATGTCAAGTCAGTGAATTCCCCATAGTATGCAATGTTTGTCACAGAATCAGGAATTAATGGCACAACATGTTTAAGACACAAGAGGTTTTTAAGATTTTGTTTTATACCACAAAAGTGTCGGGGGAATGAACCCATTGTTTCAAAATACATACATACATTTGGTTTTCTCTCCTGGGTTACCTCCACACACAGAACATCTCTTTTTGGTTGTACCTTTCACGCCCAAAACAAGTTAAAAAAAATCCAAGACTTTGTGTGAAAACACAACTTTAGAATATAGGAAGTAAATGCTAATATCACTTGCACACTTTGTCTTGTAAAAACACATCTTTAGAACATGAGAAGTAAATGCTGAGTATATGGCTTGTGTACTTTGTCATGTAAAGCACAACTCAACTAGGAATATATATGAGGTAAATGCTGAGTATTTCACTTGCATACTTTGTCATGTAAACACACAACTTTAGAATATGTGATGCAAGTGTTAAGGAATGACTGTAGTCATTTATCTATGGTGCAGGGAGTATGCATAAATAATTTGATACAGATTGTCGTACATTTTCAAGGCTGCTATTTTCATGTACTGTCAGAAATCAGCAGATAAAATTATGAGCAGGGTCCCAGCCAGCTACCTATGTCAATCCAACATGTAGGAATGACTTCAAGTTTATAATAATAATAAAAATAATAATAATAATGGAGATCATTTATATAGCCCTAATCCAAACAAGTTCAATCTGGGCGCTTTACAATAAGTCTTGTTCTCTTGATTTGCATCTCTCTCTTTCTTTCTCTCTCCCTATCTCTCACTCTCTCTCTACCTCTCTCTATCTCAGAGCAAATTGTAATGCACCCTGTTAGGCGCAGTTCACAACTCACAACAGTATTTTAAAGTATTATAATAATATTTGAATATATATTTGATTATGAATAAATGAATAATAAATTTTTGTTGGTAGTGAGGGGGAGGGGGGGGTGATAGGGATAAATTTTAATCTATTCATTTTAATTTTGCCTGGGCAGCGGCCTCTTTGGCCTGCTCTTTATGATTTCCAAATACCAAGGTATCTTTAACGTGTGCAACATGAAAATATGAGAAAAATCCCAAACTTCCAACATGCCTGCACCGGCCGGGTTTTGAACCCAGTACCCTTGGCATGAGAGGCGAGCACCTTGCCTCTAGACCAACTTATCCCCATGACATCATTCCTACATAGATCAGCTGGTTATGGCATCATGATGATTCCTATATTAGTCCTACCAACCCTACAGAAATACTGCACAAATATATATGTTTTTGACATAGGGATGCTGGCTGGGGTCTGGGGTGAAGTAAACGTGAAAATATGAAAGCGGAACAATTTATGAGGTAAGGAAGAACGTACATATTCAAAACTGACATATTGGGCTTTGATCCTGCAGGTATTTTGGCACATGCTGACACTCTCCTGTTTGAAGGTACAGAAATCAGACTTGACCCTACTTGTTCAGTCTTCATTACTATGAATCCTGGCTATGCTGGTCGATCAGAGTTGCCGGATAATCTAAAGGTAAAGCATTTAGATATCTTGTGGTATTACTGATTCCTCTGTATACATGTGATATATTGTTGATAATGTAACATAGTACAGATGTTGAATATGAAAGCAGACGACAAAATTCTGCATTTACCTGAAAGTCTTCTTTGACTGACCACAACACCGTCTTTTCTGCATGTTTTCCCCCTCAAAGATAGGTCAAAGACATATGGAAATGTGTGTGGACGTGACATATTGTAATGTGTTTTTGTTACGAGAACTTCTGTTCTATCATACTGCTATTTCTTCTGTGGTTTTATGAAGGGCCAGGGATTTGAAGCATATACAATGGTGGATATTTGGCACTGAGTCAAAACAGATGCTAACAAAAACTCAACTTAGTGTTCAACCAACCTTAATCTTGTTGTATACTAACTGTTAATTAAGCATTTTCTGACAATTTTCAGGCGCTGTTCCGAACTGTGGCCATGATGGTGCCTGACTATGCCCTGATAGCTGAGATTTCTTTGTACTCCTGTGGTTTTGTCAATGCCCGGCCCTTGTCCGTCAAAATTGTGGCTGTCTACCGTCTGTGCTCTGAGCAGTTGTCATCCCAACATCACTACGATTATGGCATGCGTGCAGTGAAGTCTGTGCTGACAGCTGCTGCCAATCTCAAGGTATGCACACCTTGAAACACTTGAGTGACAGGTTGTCTGACTGTGTGCATGCATGTGATGAGTGGGGCTTTTTGTTTAGTCTTGAAATGTTTACACGTCTGTTGGTATCGTGATGAGTTTAACATCTGATTCAAGATTCCAAATTTGTGGATTAGATTTTCATAACTGGGTTGCATGATAGGCTTTCTACAGTGTAATTTCATATATTTTTTGTTAGATTTTATTTTAGTGGCAGCTAAATATTTCTGCTTTCTATTATACTTTCAACTGATATGGTGATTAGAAAACAATATAGCTCATTGGTTCAGCCATCTATAGAAGATCTGAAATAATTTTGTTTGTCTAACCTGTGACATTTAAACTTATTCCAACAATTTGGAACTCTCTACCATTACAGTGGGTGGTTGGCAGGTGCTTCTGATAGGGTCTCTTTCTGTCCCATCATTCTTTTATATTCTGTCTATCATCTTGTTTCTTCCTAGCACACTGTGACCGGTATCATGTCGACGTGCTTGCTCCAAACTCAAACTCAAACTCTACCATTGCAAGTCCATGAGTATGAGACATTTGAATCATTTAAAAAAAAAAAATCGGAAGATTTACCTGTGTACTCTGTAAGGGTCCTGGCTTTGATGTGATGGCAACAGTCACACAAAACTGATGAATGTTTTTATTTTTTAAAAATTTACTTGTGTTTTATGTGAAATGCAAATATTTGTGGAGGGCTTTGAGACCCTGGGCACTGTATAAATACATTTATTTTATTTATTATTATTGTTACTATTATAAACTTTCAGCTGAAATATCCAGAAGAAGATGAGAACATCCTGATGTTGAGATCCATCATTGATGTCAACCTTCCCAAATTCTTGAACCATGACCTGGCACTTTTCCATGGTATAACCTCTGACCTTTTCCCTGGGGTCACGTTACCTGAGCCAGATTATGTGGAAATAAATGCTGCCATCAAAGAGAATTGTGAGAAAGAAAATCTGCAGTGCACGGACTTCTTCCTAGAGAAGATTCAACAGGTTTGTTTATTTTTAAATCCTGGCGCTTGTGTTTGGCTCATAGTACGCTGGTTTGTGTTTTATTTTGAACTGTATTGGAATAATGAAGTTCAGTCAGGACAAAATTCTGGGCTATTTGCTCTAGAGAACTGCTTTTTGAAGTATAGTCTTACTTACACCGTGTTAAAGTAGGTGTGACATTTAAAACAATTGGAGCAAGTGAATTAGAATGAATTAGCAAGGATGGAATGTGTTTGAAGGATGGAATACGCATCGAATTTCCAGTATGGATGCATAAATTACTTTATCATATCTCAGGTCATGGGCATATGTTTTCATGAGCATAGCATGTGTACGTGAGAAAAAAGGATCGGAAGCAAAATCACTTACACGAAGCTAACTCATGAAAACACTTCTCCATCATTTCAAGTCTCTAGATGTAAAAAAGAACCATTTGTGTCGAAAGGAAGGCACTCCTTAAAATTTCATGCATATCCGAGTCGAATGAGGTCTTGTTAGATATCAAGTTTTTTTTTTGTACATAGATTCACTTTTCTGTTCTTTGTTTATTTATTTTTTCTTTTGTATGTCAATTATTTCCTCATTTCTTCAGATTTATGAGATGATGATTGTGCGTCACGGCTTTATGATAGTGGGAGAACCACTGGGTGGCAAGACAAGAGCTTACAGAACCTTGGCTCTGGCATTGGGAACTCTGAAAGAGAAGGTAGAATTGATCATTGTTTGTTGTCTGTACAGCAGGGGTTCTGTTTTTTTTTTTTTCCGTTTTAAAGTGAAAAATCGTGTGTCCCCACAGTTGCAGCTGTATTCTATGCCCACTTTTTATAAAGATTGAGACAAAGTTATAAGATAGGATAACAAAATGTATTCTAGCATTCCTTCAAAAATTGTGAAAGCATCTCACCTTTGGAGGTAGATTTTTAAGTGTTAACAAGTTGTTCTAACACTTTGTAAACTTTAAAACAAAACTTTACAATTTACTTAACATGTTATGTCTATTATTGACTTATGACATTTTCATGTAATAATAAATAAGATGTGTATATCATGTATGTGCTCTGTGAAAATGAATTCCCCTCATGGGATAATGACTGAAATGATTCTTATTTTATTCTTATCTTATCATATGGAGATAGCATGTAGCTTCATGGGGGTGATAGTTAAAATATAGAAATACAGAGCACAAAGAAACTGGCCTTGTATATGATGTTATGCTTGGTTATAATCATATTTTTCACCTTTCAGGAGCTCATGAATGAAAATAAAGTTCAGATCACAGTCATTAACCCCAAGGCCATCACCATGGGTCAGCTGTATGGTCAGTTTGATCCTGTGTCCCACGAGTGGTCAGATGGAATCTTGGCTGTGTCCTACAGAGCCTTTGCCACATCCACGGTATGTCATGGCTAGATAGGCCAAAATGGCATGGTTTTTATCGGAAAGCTGTTGTTAGTGGGCTGTAGTCTAATTAGAAATCTGAATAGAGAAAATGCTGAGTGGTGTTCACTGCTCATCTATTGCTTTCTGTGATCTCCTAACAAGAGCCTGCAATACTACTATGAAACCCATTCATTTGAAAGGGGGTTGATTGGTTTGCTACTGTGAAGAATGGTCTTGATAAGGCAGAGCAGAGTGTGGAGACAATAATTCCAACATTCACAGCTACATGTCAAGATTCAGTGGGCCCTGAGAATTTTATTCAGTGAATGCACACGTTTTCTCATTTGTATCATATCAGCTAAACTGTCTTAAGAGTCAACATTTCAATCATTTGTGGATTATTCCTTGGTCTAACCCAACTGTATTCTCGTATTTAGATCATGTGGACTGCAACCATATTTCACTTCTTCATGCCAAACTTCAGAACAATCCAATCAATAGTTCTGAGGCTATTCATAACATGAGGTTTTCTTGTATTCTTATATATATAAAAGATTTTAACACTGTTCACCTGGAAACACACTCAACAATTGTTTCACAATACCTAACATTTCTGTGACGACTGAGCAAGGTATTGATGTAGGAGTTAGGGTTTAGGGAAGTAATATTTTTCAGAAGATCCCCCCCCCCCCCCCCCCCCCACACACACACACACACCATGGAAAGAATTTTGCAATGTAAAATTTCTAATGCAATCATGGACTTTTGCTCTGATGTGGGCATATATTTTTTTGAACAAACAGACCTTTTTAATATTCTTAGGTTAAGGAACTTTTTTCATCACAGAGATAACTGTGTCTGTGTGTATGCTTTACTGATAATTGTCCTGTTCTGGTTTAGACTGAAGATCGTAAGTGGTTGATCTTTGATGGTCCTGTGGATGCCATCTGGATTGAGAACATGAACACCGTACTGGATGACAACAAAAAGCTGTGTCTGATGAGCGGCGAGATCATCCAGTTAGCACCTACCACCAATCTGATGTTTGAACCCATGGATTTAGAAGCTGCCTCCCCTGCCACAGTAAGTCCTGATTCATATTCAGACTTGAGAGTAATACTGTGAGGCAACAGAACGGAATCCATAACATGTTTGAGGCTGATTAAGTGGAGAGAGTAGAGCAAAATGATGGTTGGAACTCAAAATATTGAATTTTTATTTTTGGCAGAAACTCAAAATATTGAATTTTTATTTTTAGCAGGAACTCAAAATATTGAATTTTTATTTTTGGCAGTGTAGATAATTAGTTTGTCAGCTGTTGTTAGCAAAATGGTAAATTTTGGTCCCAACCATCAGTTTATAAGATTTTCTCAGTTTTGATGGCTGCGATATATTGCTGACTCTGCTTCGTTGTCTCCCATATACTTTGCTGGAGCCTTCAGTGTGTTGAAATTGAAGAGGACTCAAGTGTTTGGCATGATTTGCTCTTTCTGGTCCAGAATTGGCTTGAGGATAGCCAGGATTTGGCAGGGGAGAAAAATTATGGGAAATTCCCAGTTATTGATACACCCATAATGTTCCAAGAAATCCAATATGACATTTTCCTCAGAATTTTCAAGAATCCTCATTTCCTGTACTGTGTCTCTCTGCCTGTCTCAAGTAACACTATGATGCAGACTGATAAAAATATATATGATCTGCTTCATATTTCAGGTTTAACCAAAATAAAATGACAGTATTAATTCTATCTTATTATTCAAAGCACTGATTCTCAAATGAGAGGCACTTAGCTCCCAAGGGGGGAATTTCAGATCTAAGTGGAAGAATTTTGGCTAGAGCAGGAACTGGGGATGAATTTCAGTCAGAGGAGGATAATCAAATTTAAAGAAGAAATACAAGTTTCATGATCCGTGGAAATGAGAATTTCTTTCTTTGTTTGATTGCAATTTATAAAAGAATTTTTTCGTTTCATAAAAAATTGTTTCAGTAATAACCACTGTTAAAAGTAGAATGTAATGGTGGAAAATCGGTTAAAATATTGGAGGAATTGAGGAAATCTAGGATTGCAAGGGAAAGATTGTGGCCTGGGACTCGGAGAACCAATTTAAACTGTGGTGCGCAGGGGTGCGCAGAGGTGTTGAACGGAGTCAACCCAAGAAGTACTTCGGGTAATAAACAGAAAAAAACGACTCTCGAGATTTACACTGAGCTGGACGGTTTTGAGTTGGTTGTGTATCTGCCTGTTGTGTCTGTCAAGTGCTATAAAACATACTTTTATTTGAACAATGAAAGAAATAATAACCCTTCTGTTGTGACAGGTGTCACGTTGTGGTATGATCTACATGGAGCCATCGACCCTCGGGTGGCGGCCCCTGGTGAAGTCATGGCTGAACACCTTGCCATCAACCATGACAGAAATTCACAAAAGTGTCCTCAATGACATGTTTGAAAGATTTGTTGATGCTGGGCTGCAGCTGGTCCACAAAGGTGGAGTGAAAGTAAGTCATCTTTGTTTTAACTGCCTGATGGGCATGTCTAATATTGTCTGTTTCATTATGATGTTAGGTTACGTAGGCCTGGCCATAGGAGCTACGAGGCCCACTAATTATAGTCGATGCTGTTCTCTGTAAAACCTGCTATGTGGTGTTAGGTATTTGCTATTGCAGTGTGTTGTGATGCGTGCTTGACAGGATAAGATTACCTTGGCATGGGCCCCTTTAGTTGGAGGACCCAACTGAGAACACCTGATCCAGCTGGCTTAATGTCAACTTTGATGTGAAGTAACATACAGATGTTGGTATCCTGTCAGTCAAAAATGTGATCCCCCTTTGTGAATTGTTCAGAGTTATCAGCTCCAGGAGTCAGCAGCTAGTCACTCCACTACTGCTTTAGTCTACCTGTATTTGTACAAAAAAACTGAGATAAGACCATAATAAATAAGACATAGGAAAGTGTATTCTATCATTCTCACAAAAAGTGAAGATGTATGTCACTTCTGGGAGTCAATTTTAAAATGTTTACAGGTTGTTCCAAAACTCTGTAAAATTTAACTGCAGAATGTTTTAAGTAGTTTTCTCGAAAGGAACTGACTTGGAGCTGGAATGAAGCAGTGCAAAGGTGATCAAAAATCAGCAACTGTTTGTATGTCTTTTGTGTTGTTACACGGATTGGATGATAATTTTCTTCCTCTGTTGATGTTTGACAGGAGCTGTCACCTACCACAGATTCAAATCTGGTGGTGGCTCTAATGAATCTGATTGACTGTCAGCTTGACGAGTTCCATGATGAAGCTCGCATTGGCCAGCTGGAGGAGAGAGAGATCATCACTTGGTTAGAGGTGAGCTGGATATTGGAGGAGGGGAGGGAGACGGATGGGATGTAAATTGTTTTCTTACTGCACAAACCAGAATATAATTGTATTGTTTGTTGGAAATATAACAGAAGTTTGGCCAGTTCACAAACTATAAAAAACACACAATACCAAATCCAGAATATTGTGTCTTAATTATAAAAAACTGATGTCATTTCTTGGTTCAAACTGATGTGTAAACACAGTTGGGAGAACAAAGCCAATAACGATAGTGCACAGCTGTTCCTGTCCAAATTGGCGTGATGGAGAAGTGGCATTGATAGTTTATACCTTAAAACTCAGGACCTGGAACTACAGGAATAAATCAGATTTTATTACCAGAAGATTTGTTTGGTCACTGGGAATCTGTGAGCACTCATGACTGTAGATCCGGAGAGTTCTGCAGTAGAAAGGGCCATGATGGAATCTCAGGGGAGCAGAGGGAGGAAAGAAAAATTATAGTTTGGGAGAAGTATGTAGAGGGAAATAGACCAAAAGAGAAGCTGAAAGGAGAGGAAAAGATAATGGAAATAAAAGATGGCGAGAGAGAAGATAAATATAAAAATCATTATTTCCATAATACATGACTTTGCCACAATATAACAGCAATATACCATCATGGAAATAAATACAGTGGATAATAATTGTATAGTAGTCAGTGTCACAATATTGAAACATCCAAGAACAATGTCTTCCACACCTAAGTCCAAAAAATCTGTACATTCCTACTGTTGCATTTATGCGTAAATATTTAAGTACATGAGTGAAAAAGCACACATGTATAGCTTAGACGAGAAGGAAGCTGAAAGGAGAAGAGGGAACAGTGTTAAGTTGGAACAAAAGAGGTTTGAAACTGTGGAAGATTCCAGAACAAAAACAAGAGATTCATCAGATTCAGAGATTTCCAGAAAAGTTTGCACACTTTCAGTAAAACGTTTTTGAGAATGCAGGTAGTTTTTTTTGCGGACACAATAACTTGCCTTTCAAAATTACTGATCTTGTCTTAAAACTGAAGTACACTAAGATCTTTTCAGATCTGAACTGTTTTGTTGTGGTCTGAAGAAATATTCAGAGTTGACTTTCTATCTTGAATCTCAATGTAGACTGAATAAACAAAGAGCAGGGAGAATGATGATTGAACAACTTTAACCTATGGCCCTTCTCATCACAAATTTTTATCCACAGAGTATCTTCTTCTTTGGATTGACATGGTCTTTGGGAGCCAGCAGTGATGACAAGGGAAGACAAAGATTTGATAAATGTTTCAGAGAATTGAGCTCAGTAAGTGCTTATGTTAAATTGCTACTTTGTGTTAAGTTCGATTGTTGTTTCCTTTGGCAAAATATTTTAAAAGAAATAATACAACACATGCCTTTTTCTTGTGCAGCAATAATTAACTGGCCACAACAACTGAGTGGCTGCGGCAGCAGAATGCATGTTCTTTTAAATTTTAACATTTTTTTCTCAATAATGTTCAGTTGTATTCATTTTTTTCCTTTTGCCTGAGGAAGGTCCTTGATTAGCATTGTGATATCCATCGGTGGTCAAGTGAGTCGGTCAGTCGTGCACGAGGTGATATGGAGGGTTAATTTCCTGACTTTTCTTCTTGACAGGGTGGAATGACAGAAGAAACCAGGAAAGATATTGGGATGGTGGATCTGATTGAACCACCACTGAAACCCTATGTTAACCCTTTCCCACCCAAGGGTAAAATCTATGACTACAAATTCGTGAAAGAGGTGAGTTTGTGTAATGCAAACCTGCCAACTGTCCTTTATTTTACAGTACTCTCCTGTATTAAAGGTGTTGTTGGGATATGAAACATAAAACATTTATGAAAAAGAAATTCCTGCCAAGTGTGTGGATAGAGGCCATTCCAGTGAAGTGCAAGACTATGGTGACAGTGGGAATATTATACTGATTAGTAATATACAGAGTACAGTACTTATGAAGTGTTTCATATTTGTGTTTTCCTTTCTATGGAAACTATAACTGATCAACAGTTCAGTTTGCCTTTCTGTGGGTATATGGGTCCCTTGAGGTATCCTTTGCTGAAGTAGTCATTCGGTTGTGCATTATGTGAAGTAAGAAAAAGAAGTGCTGAGGGTCTGCTTCGGCTAACACGAAGAATACAAGGCGATAAGGGCTGAAGATGGAAGATGGAGTGGCTGGACAGGATTTAACATATAAAGGATAGGGGATAGTGTTATATAGAGATGAAAAGCTGATAACATATTTTCAGCTTCTAAAAATGATGAAATATTATTTTTATACATGGAATTTATTCCTGGATCACTAGATTTGTTCTGTGTGGGAGAAAAATATCTTGCGCGAGTTTAAGTAAGAATGCATGTCGGGTTAAGTGTTTTTTTTGTTAGTCTTTCTTTCAGCTGTCATAACATGGTGGTAAGGACATGTTACTGTGCCTTACTGTTTATTTTAAATCAAAATAATGGCTCACAGCGAAAATGTAAAATTTTCTGGAATATAATCCACATACATTTGTTCCAGTCTTATCAGTCTCTTTTACTTTTGAAACTGTATTCGGTAAAACACGTTGTTCAATGTGTAATGCTTTCCATAGGGTTCCGGCAAATGGGTGCCCTGGTCTGAAGACATCAAAGATGCCCCTCCCATCTCTAAGGAAGCCCTGTTCAATGAGATCATTGTGCCCACTATTGACACAGTACGTTACACAGCATTGATGAATATGATGATACAGCACAACAAACCATGCCTGTTTGTGGGCCCTACAGGAACTGGCAAAAGTTGCTATATTACTGTAAGTATGACCCTCTTGGACACTCTTTAAAAACTCATAATAATAATGGAGTATATTTACATAGCATCTGTTTCCACAAAGTGGATCCATAGCACTTTACAGCGAAATTAAGCTCTCTCTCACTCTGTCTCTCTTACAAACCTACTCTATAATTTCATGCTGTACAAAACATACCAGGCCTAAGGGAGACAGGCATAAGCATCCTACAAGCTTTGCCCGGATAAACCTGCTTCTGTACCTGTCTCTCCAACGTTCTCTCTCTCTCTCTGTAATTTCACTGCCGAAAACGAAAGTGCTCTGGTAGGGACAGTTTTGAAGTGAAGCCATGCAAAGAAAATATTGAGTTTTGTTCACTATACAGCTATATTTTCTCTACGCAGCTTCACCTGGGGACTGATCCCATTGAAGGACCATCAAAAATAAATTCATGCTTTCGCAAAATGGTATCACTTTGTGATTATTTATGAAAAACATTTTGTGCACACAGGGAAGAGATACTGAGAAGTCATAATGACTCAAAGCCACAGGTTGATGGAAATCACTCTTTGCCAACAATAGTGCCAATTTTCCCTGTTCAATCTCAGGGATTTAACCCATTATTTACTGAGATATGACTTAACACAGTACAATTTGTAAACAATGCTGTGATATATAATCATTTTATATTGATTTATATTGTTTTGTTTCATGAGAATGACAAATATTTACAGAATAAACCTGTCATGAACCTTGGTGACCTGGTAATTACCACGAGAAGTCTTCATTAGCGGCATGACTTACAAGTGTCATTTGTAAATAACGGCTTCACAACCAATTGAGAAATTGGGTCCCAAAGATGTGAAAATATGAGGTCTTAAGGAATTCATGTTAGGATTTACATTGTTGAAAAATCATTGCAGGATTTCCTGTTGAACAAACTGGACAAAGATGTGTACAAACCCAACATTGTGAACTTCTCAGCCCAGACCAGTGCTAACCAAACCCAGAACATCATCATGTCCAAATTAGACAGGAGGAGAAAGGGAGTGTTTGGCCCTCCACTTGGCAAGAAGGCGGTAAGACAACTTTTCGGGGCTCTAGCATTCCATTTACCCAAGTAAATGGGATTTTATGGTTGCTCAAACCATCTTAAATAGAATGAGTGAATCGATTTTCTTGAAAACTGTCTGTTGGATTTATTTCGAACTTTGCATGGTCTCTTAATTCACATAAAACCTTATGGAACTACTTTTTGTTAGCTATACTGTAGCCTGATATTGATTTTTTCTCTTGTACTTAGTAAAATACCTAATAAGTAGACTGACTTATTGATAAACTATTTCTACAGTACTAAATTGTGCCAAACACTAAACTGTGGATACACCGTGAACGGGAAAATGATTTGTGTGTATTCAGTGAACAAAACACCTTTCAGTAAAGTGTACATGTGTTGAACATTGTGTAGAGAAGCCTGATTGCACCAGTTGTTCACAAGGCATTTCTTCAGGCTGAAAGATACCTGCACAAAATGTTTGGTTAGTATAGGTACAGAGATTTGCTATTTATTTTTGGACATAGACAAGTAAACAGAATGCAAATTTAAATGGTATATAGTTGGAAATCCACTTTAATTCTATATCCTGACAACCGTACATGCAACAGATTGTGTTTGTGGATGACCTGAACATGCCTATGCGAGAGACCTACGGAGCCCAGCCGCCTGTTGAACTGTTGAGACAGTGGCTTGATCACTGGAACTGGTATGACCTGAAGGACACGTCCATGATCAAGCTGATTGACCTCCAGTTTGTAGGAGCAATGGGACCACCTGGTGAGTTCAGGGGTCAGAGGGCAATCATGGAAACTAATAAAACCAATTTGCATCTTGCTGGCCATATTTTGAAAGTACAGAAGCGCAAAGGACCTAATTTTGCAGTAGAGAGAGAGAAAAAAAAAACTGTTTTACTTGAAATTTATTCCGTAAATCTTAACTCTATTTTTAGTTAAAAGTACTTGAAATGGGACTACTATATTCTCTGTTAATCTAAGGAAAAATTATTTCCTTCAAGGAGCGCATCTAATATTTGGCAAAAAAGAGTTAACATTTGCAGGTGTATGAATACGTGTGCAGTTTCATGATAGAGCCAGTGCTCTACTGTGTTGGAGATATGGTGTGACCAAATTAAGTATTAAGTGAACCATAAACATTTTCGTGGTTGGAGCATATTTTGTTTATTGTGGACACATCTTAGCATTGAAATTATTGACCTTGAAAGAACTTTTTTATTCACCTCAAGCTGTAAAGACAAAAAGAACCAAAAATTATTATGTGTGGCAACGGCTCAGAAATGGTGTTATGTCACACCCGCCCAAAAGGTGAAAATCAAAGAAAATGATTGTTGAGACTCAAGATATTGAAATTTGGAGTTTTGCATATATAGACAAGTTGTCTGATCTTGTTTTCTACTGCCAGAACAGTAAAAATTTTGTCCCAACCATCACAACCATGACTTTGTTGGCTTGATTTTTTTCACTTGTGTGGCTGTGACATATTACCGGTTTTGTGTCCTTGCCTCACGTCTCACATATCTCTGTTGTTTTTTTCCTGTGGTTTTTATTCATTCTTTGTTTAAAAAACGCGGTTGCAAAACTCCAAAAATCACATCTTTGGCTGAGGGAAAACGCTTTATAAAAAATTAAATCTGTGGTTTAATTGATTTCAAGATACCAGAAATGTAAAGAATTGACTTGTTTTCTCCAGGTGGAGGACGTAATGCAGTGACCCCAAGATTCTTGCGTCACCAGAATACTGTGACCATTAACGAATTTGATGACGAGACAATGGTGACCATCTTCAGAAATATCATGGACTGGCATATCAGTGCCAGGTCAGTGGAGCTGCTGGTGTACTTTGGTGCCCAAGTAGTGCAAGAAATAACGGATCAATTACAACATTGGTCTCCAATATCTTGCTAATTAAAAGGAACTTTCTTTTGTCTGGAATACTGAACTGCATTCTGCTAGTATGAAAAACAATCAACCAAACACAATATTCATTCTCCGATATCTTGCTAAATTTAGTGAATTTTCTTTGACTGAAATGCTGAACTACATTCTGCCAGAAATGTGCAAATTAATGCTGGATGAGAGTTACAATTTAGATTTGGATATCCAGTTAAACGGGTCAGTCCAGTTATCCGGATACAAGTGGATGACCCATTTGCCACCTGTTTGCAACCCACTTCTGACTTGCTTTTAGAAATCTAGATCACAGATTTGTTTTGTAGTGATACAGTTTCTCTTTCCGCCCTGTTTCTGTCTTAATGATTAATGACCCCCCGCCTGCTCCCAGCATAGACGCGTCTTTTTTTGTGAAAGTGGCGAGATCCAGATTTGATTTTCTAAACAGGTCTAAAATTTGGATCATGATTGGGCTATCCAGATATTTTGAAGTGGATGATCCAAAAATGCAGATCATCAAAAGCAGCTCCCTGCCCAGCACTAGTGCAAATCCCATCGTCGTGCAGACTAAATGAGGACATTGTTACTTTTAAAAGATATCTCCTAGAAATAGTTGAACATGCATTTGAACTTGGTAAAGTTGCACAGACAGATGTTAAGCAAATTTTGTATATTAGAACAATTAATCAATGAGTGTCACACACTGCCCAATCCACAGAGGCTTCAGCAATGAGTTTAAACCTTGTGCCGAGCAGATTGTTGTGGGCACGCTGGAAGTGTACAAACAGGCACTTCAGAGTCTCCTGCCCACCCCTGCCAAATCCCACTACCTTTTCAACCTGCGAGATTTCTCTCGTGTCATCCAGGGTATTCTGCTGTCCACCCCAGACACGATTGAGGATCCCACATCGATGAAGAAGTTGTGGGTGCATGAGGTAAGGCATTTTTTTTTCTCGCTACAAATGGTGTTCAGCCATTGAAGACAGGTTGACCAATTTCATGTGCTAAAAGCTAACCTGTCCTCATGCTTTTGTCTAAACATATCGGGTCAAGGTCAGGTTAAATCCACCATCTATATCTTCCTTCTACTCCTGTCACCCCCACTGGCAAATTGTCTCATGACAGGCCAGATTTTTTACAATTGGAAGTTAACTGTATTTCTCCCCTGGCCACTCTCTAAATTCATGTGTTATCAAAGTTATCACAGTTGGCCAGATCTGGGAGAGATGGATGTGACTGTCCACATGCATGTGTATGTGTGCATTGGGTGGGGGAGGGGGGTAACAGTATGCCAAAGCCATACGGGGAAGTGAAGAATACCTTATTTAAATTATACTCATCCATCATTCCAAATCCCACCCAGGTTTTCCGTGTGTACTATGATCGTCTTGTTGATGATGCTGACCGAGACTGGTTGTACAAGTCCTGCCGAGAAATCATCAAGGACAAGATGAGGGAAGACTTTGATCAAATGTTCAGCCATCTGGATTCAGATAATGATGGCAAGGTAAGTTCAAAAGTATCACAGGAATTATTTCTAGTGTATCAACAGACTGTTGTCAAACATCAAAATTGAGCAAAAAGAAAAGGTTGTATGTTGCGAAGCCCCGCGTGAGAAATAAAACCCAAACAGTACAAAGCAAACTAAAGAGAAGACAGAAAATGCATAAATTTTCGGCTTTCGCCTTTGTCAAGTGAAAAAAAAAACAACAAAAAAACGAACAATAAAAGACTTCAACAGGAACGAAGTGAAACAGTTTACTTAGCTGCGAGTTCTTGCTTCTTTAGCAGCACCAAAGCATGCTTTTGGCGGACGGACTTGCTTTGGTGCTGCTAAAGAAGCAAGAACTCGCAGCTAAGTAAACTGTTTCACTTCGTTCCTGTTGAAGTCTTTTATTGTTCGTTTTTTTGTTGTTTTTTTTTTCACTTGACAAAGGCGAAAGCCGAAAATTTATGCATTTTCTGTCTTCTCTTTAGTTTGCTTTGTACTGTTTGGGTTTTATTTCTCACGCGGGGCTTCGCAACATACAACCTTTTCTTTTTGCTCAATTTTGACTTTGCTTATAGCCCTGCTGCGACCCCACAGTTTTTCTGTGGTTTTTATGATATTTCGTGTTGTCAAACATGTAAATCCAAAGAAAAATTGACATCTGAATTCAGATAGTAATGACAGAATGAGTTTAAATTATGAAGCGAATCATTTCTGATTTATCAGCAAGTGTTTTCGAAAATGTAAGTCCAAACAGTTTAAAAGTTGCTTGGGAATGTGAGTTAGTGTTTATTGGATTTAAAATCTGATCATGGACAGGTTGGAAGAAGTTTGGATTTTGTACTCTGGTGTTTGTAAAGATGGAGTGTAGTTTGTACATTCTTGAGTGATTGAGCATTTCTTTGGGTTAATCTTAAAATTGCTTCTGGTTAAATCAAGTGATTTTTTATTGCTGGACCCCCAGATTTGATGGAATCAGCTTTCCAAAAAAAAACACCCCAAAACCTACCCTTTTTTTGGGTGTCCAAGGCAGAACTAAACACAAAGTATCAAATTTATAAGAATTACCAAATGCTACCAAAAAACAGGCCACAGAAATACCTCCCTGACAGCATGAGGGTTTGCTGTATTAGTGGAATATAGCATCGTTGATGAGTGCTTTCCAGGTATTCATATAAATCTCTGGATATATGAAAACTCTATGCTTGAAGGTAGTTCATGATTTATGTAGGCTTTGACTGTCATTCTTGTGTAAGTACAACTGCCTTTAGTTCCCTTCCTCTTGGTCACATAATTGCTCTTTTGAATATAATTCAAGCGGAATAGTCCAGCCCTTGCCTAGGCTTACTATATGCTTTCCTCAGCATCATGATTCACATTATCTTGTGCACTGGGATATTTTAACTCTGCTTGGGAGTGTGCCACCCAGCTACTAAAAGATGATGTCGTTTAGCTATTCATTGATTGGTGGTGTTTAGTGGAGGATTGAATTCTTAAAGAGTTCCAAAGGAAATCCACAACCTTTCATTATTTTGTTTTCTGTCGAATTAATTTTCAGAACAATTTATCCACAAAGTGGCTCTGTAAAAACGCAGCTTATTTCATTACTTTTCATTCCTGAAAGTTTAATACAACAATACGTTTTGCCATCTTTTCAAAAGGTGACACCGTAGCCAAATTATAATAGTACATAATGGTGCTAAAAGTATTCCATATTTTGATTTATTTATCCAGGTCACTGAGGATGACCTACGCTCACTCATCTACTGTGACTTTGCCGATCCCAAATCAGACACCCGCAACTATGTGGAGGTGCGTGATTTGGAAAATCTGCGTCACATCACAGAAGGTTACCTGGAAGAATTCAACAACATGAGCCGGAAACCCATGAATTTGGTGTTGTTCAGGTAAAAAGAAAGTTTTTTTGTGAAGCCAAGCTATGGAGATTTTGAGAAGTGAGTGCAGGAATGATACTGAAGGACTTTGTATTGTCAGAGCTGTGGTATGTGAGCTTTGCGGCCATCCCTAAAATATGCATGCTTGATTTTAGCAATTTTTATGGCATAGTTTGATCACTTTTATTCTTGGATATGGCAAAAACGTCTTTGCCCATAAGTTCAAAACTATTGAAGGTACCAATATGTCACTTTGTGAGAATATAACACTCTCCATAAGCAATAATAAGGTGGTCATAACTCAAAACCACCAAAATCATAATTAGTTCATGAGCTGGATGATGATGTGACCATATATTTGTCAGATGTTTCCAAGAATGATTATTACAGACTTACACCATAATTTGCCATGAATGTTTTATATTGACTTCAAACCTTGTTTGTTTTCATTTCCAGATTTGCCATTGAGCATGTGTCCAGAATTGCACGTATACTGAAACAGCCAAGAAGCCATGCCCTCCTGGTGGGTGTTGGTGGCTCAGGTAGACAGTCACTGACTCGACTGGCTACTCACATGGCTGACTATGATATTTTCCAGGTAAGCATTTTAGATCTTATTTGTAAATCCATATCTGTTTGTATCTGGGCATTCTGCGTTTTTGAGGGCAAAGTTTAACTCTTTCGTGTTTCTATTCTGGCTAGCTGTGAAGCACTCTAATGGCCGACTTCCTGGCTACGTGGCCACCCTGATTTGTTTACATTTTTCAGCACTATGGCCGCTGCTGTTGCCTGCCTTCACTAAATTGGAAATTGTAGCCCCCATGTCGCATCTATGATAATGAATTTTGGCATACTTATTGAGAAATGAATGAACTAAAAGATGAACCTATTTACATCGGAATACCGAAATGTGCTTGTTGGTTTTGTTAACGTGAAACGCTGAACGGCTGAAAGGGGATATATGACACTACCTCTGAGACAGACGGACAATACATGTATTACACACTATCGCATCCCATCCCGTTTGTTATCCAAGCATACAAGACTACCCACACAAAGGCACCACACTAGTATATGCATGTATTATGTACTACAAGCGTGTGCCGATCAATACATGATGTAGGCTTAGAGGGAGGAACAGGCCTGTTGGATGACCATGTGTAATACAATACATTACTTGTAGGCCTAACCCATGCTTTACGGTTCAAACTGGGTCAGTGGGCATCTGAAGATTACCTGGTGATATCATTTACTATTTATAGCTATTCATGCACTGTTCTTCCTCTCAAAATTGTATACAAAACGAGGGTACACTGGCCGGCCGGATACAGCACGGTTGAACACATGGTGGCGTTTTAGACAAAGCTGGATTTGGCCGGGTTGAACAAATCGGGGGCCATATTTAAAGGCCGGGTTTGGCAGGGTTAAACACGAAAGGGTTAAACTGCACAGTCAAGGATTTCTGTTTTAAAGGACACTGATGCATCACGAATTATGCAGAGAAAAGTCATAGAGTTTAGCATTATGGTTTTTTTTACTGTAGTACACTTGAGTTGACCTAGTGATATTTCTAATGTTTCTTTATTATCTCTTTGCTACTCTCACATTCTGGTGATATTGTTAGAATAATGGATTAGACCAGCTTAAATCCACCACAGCTGTTTTCATAAAAGATCTGAAGATTTGAAGATTTAAAATAAATTAAAAAAACAAAAACCAAGTTTTAACTCCGAGTGCAAAACAAGTTTTTCTAACTCCTAATTCTGAGAGAGCATTTTAAATTTGTGACTGATGTAAATCTACACATGTGCATCTGTTCTATTAGGAGTTTACGATAGTCATAGCAGTAATTATCTCAGCCATCAACCCCATGGAAAATCCAATGTGCAGGATTGATACCAAGTTTGCATCGGAATGACATTGTTCCAATGTAGATCCACTAGTTATTACATGGCACCAACGTCAGTCTGATGTAGGGAATTGTCCTAAGGGTAATCATACCAGCCTTGGGAAATCCTTTGCAGATCTACATTGGATTGACGTGGGACTGGCTAAGATATTATCAGAAAATAACATGCTGTAATTTCATGATGATTCTGATGTAGGTGGAGATCTCCAAGAGTTACACTTCTACTGAATGGCGTGAGGACTTGAAGAGAATCCTACGCAAAGCTACAGAGACAGAAAACCATGCCGTCTTCCTTTTCTCTGACACTCAGGTAGATTTTGTAGAGTTTATTTTTTGATTGATTGTTTTGTAATTTTCAGGGGTCAGTCAATTTCAGGCCAACTATGCTGACATTCATCAGACGTGAATCAAATGGTCATTTTGCAGTTTATTACATTCCATTCTCTAAACTCTTTCATTATTTAAAACCTACCATTAGTACATTTCAGTTTAAATAATCAAGGAGTACCATTTTTGTGCCAGTAAAACTGGGACCAAGAAACTCACTTGTCTGTTTTTGGAGTAATGATCAAACTTATGTCAAAATGATGACATTCAGAAATCAAAACCTTAACTGGTTATATTTACAGATATGCCAACTCATCTGCTTTTGGTAGAGTTGTTTACAATTTTGTACCTGTTTCCGCTATTCTGCATGTGTGACAAAGATTTTATAAGGATTGTTAAATAATAATGCAGATTGCCAGAAACAAGCCAAAATATTGTAGTAATTCCGCCAAAAGTGGAAGAGTTGGCAGTTCTGTATATCTCCAGTTCGTAGTGACTTTATGAAACTTAAACCACATCTCATCAGTTACTGCAGATCTCTTGTTCTTTTCAAGCTGCGTCACCTTCTGTTTACGGAAGGGACTGACCATTTGACAGAGGAAGAGTTAGTGGTATACAAATTTTGGACAAAGTTTTCACTCCTTAATTTCTGCGACAGTTTTTTGACACAGATCACCATTGCATGTATCACTGCCAAAATATAAACTGGGAGAGTTATTCACTTGATATTATAATTAAAAAGCAAAGTTAAAGGATTTGTCACTGTTCACATACTGTACAGCGCTAAAAAATTCACATTGATATATAATGTGTCACAGTTTTTGAACCTTTGGGGAAATACAAAACAAATACTTGTTTATATCACAGTATTTTAAACATTTCTCAAAACATTTGTCTCTCAAATGATGGCTGTACTCCAGCGTTTCTCAGCCTTTTCATACCTTTTACCCCAGCAACATTTCATAAAGTAATTTTACTCTTACCTTGTTCTGTCCAGCAATTTAATGTACTACCTGTGCCATGATAAAACGACAGGCAATTGGGGAAATTTTCAAATACTGTTTTTAACATTATTTTAAATTCAAATAACAGTAGCAATGATAATGGCACATAACAATGTTATTTCGTTATTTATGAACAACCAGTGATGAAAAGATCCCAGTATACCATACCAAATCCAGAATCCTCTGTGGGTAAATTTAACTCAGGCTGAGAAACTCTGCTGTTGTCTGTGCAAACATCTTGAATCTCTGGAATATTGAGTGTAGACTATTTGGTATCAGTCCATCACCTACAAAACACCACAGCCCTCTTTTTCTTTCTCTTATGAACACAATAGCACTCAAAATTTGATATGAGAAGTGATTGTATTTTACTGCATTCCATGACATAGGAAGATTTCTGTTTACCGGATGGTTTTGCATTTTCACATACATGAAGTCATATTCTAAGAGGCAACATCACGGCATTGGTGGTATGTTGCAGTCACTGAAGTAGAGAAAATCAGACAAATTTATGGTTTTGGCTCAAAATACAGCGTTTAAAAAAAATTCTTTTGCTAATTAAGATATTTGTCTGGCTATAAACAGTTTGGGTAGTACTTGATCTATTTAGTTTTTCACAAAGTGCAAAGAAGTAAATTCAAAATCAGGCTACTGTCCAACAAATAAAAGATAAGTTTCATACGGTTTAGTGTGAAGTATGAGCCCTTGGAATATTTCATATAAATCCAACAGACAAATTTTAGAGAAAAGCAAAATTCACCCTGCTTTCTTTAAAGAAGATACATTAAAACAGTGAATGCAAACTTGGAGTAGTGATCTAATTCCCTATGATTCACTCACAGATTAAACAAGAGTCTTTTCTGGAGGACATCAACAACTTACTGAATGCTGGTGAGGTGCCAAATCTGTATCCTACAGATGAGAAGGCTGAGATTTGTGAGAAGATGAGATCCATTGACCGGTGAGGAAGGGAGAAAAAAAACAAAAAAGCTATCTGGAGCAGTGTTTCTGAACCTTTTTTTTTACCCTAATTCAGATTGCCAAAACAATTTGTGCTCCACCATGGTGGGATAACATTGGTACACAGTATACATACATCTCTACACCCCATTCTGAAGTCCCATGCTCGGCCAAAATATTGCCATGCCCCGCCAATGGGACGTGTGCCCCACCTTGAAAAACTCTGATCAAGAATAGAACACTGTAGTGTAATTGAAGTAGAGTTTGGCAAAGATTTGATAAAATGTAATACAGATAGTACTCCATCTTTTTAATGCCCTGGCTCTAAGCACTTTACAATATTGATTTCATACATGTACTTAATCATACACACACAGAAATAAATTTATGATATAAACTAAATATATTTAAGAATAAAAAAGGAACAAAACATTTATGGATATTCAGAGTGTAAAAAAGCTTGTCTAAAAACCATAACATTTGCAACCTGTCTCAATGATTGAGGCAGAGAAATCCAAATGTGAGGCCATTGAAATGAAAAAGATTTTTCACCCATGGTCTTCAGGGACATTTTTGAAATTTCAAACATTTTTGTGCAATTTTATATAAAAAATTCCAGACAAAGAGACAAAACCAAACAGACAGATGGCTCCATGGTGGCTCTGTTCAACCTGTTTGTATCTCGGGTGAGAGATCAGCTCCACATTGTCCTGGCCATGAGCCCCATTGGTGATGCTTTCCGTAATCGGCTGCGCAAGTTTCCATCTCTGGTCAACTGCTGCACTATTGACTGGTTCCAGGTACTCACATTTCTTAAAAATTGCTAATTTTTTCTGTTCAAAAAACAAACCAGCAGTCCTCAGCCTGCTGCCCTTAAGACTTTCATTTGCCTGACTAATCTTAACATTACTGGTGAGGATGTAGTGGTTGAATAGTATTACTTGATTAATTGAATACTGCAATGGGTCAAGAGTTAATCGAATAGTATTCCAAATATTCAAAGTTCTCATCTCCTTCATTTTTCTTTCCTTTTTTATGAGTTGCAAGACACTCAGAAAAAATAAAACCCATCAAATAAACTGGACAGACAACATGAAAAGGGCTTAACATTAAATACCACAGTGCATAATCTAGATTCTTGCATCAAAACATTTCATAGATGTCAGATTTCAGCAATAAATAGTTTCTGATACAAACTTTAGCATAGCAGGCAATTATAATTTTCACTGAAATTTACTGATTTATGAAATGGTGAAGAATTCACCACAGTGAGGGAAAATTGTATAACAGTTGAAAAATACCAAGAGAAAAGATTACTTATATATACTGTATTTTGTGATAATCTCAGAGCTGGCCTGAAGATGCCTTGCAAGCTGTGGCGTCACGCTTCCTGGAGGAGATTGAGATGGGAGAGGAAGAGAGAGCTGGATGTATTAGAATGTGCAAACATTTCCACACCTCCACCAGAGAGGTAAGTCATGGAGGGGAAGAGGAAAATAAGAAGAGTTGTGTCGGGAGTCACTTGTTTTTCTTCTTTCTTTCACTCCCACTTTCCTGAGGCATACACTTCTAAGTGCCTCACCCATACCCTGTTATAACCCTTGTCATGTTTTTGCTGTGCCATTCAGGTGTCGGAGAAATTCCTACTGGAGCTGGAGAGATACAACTATGTGACCCCAACTTCCTACCTGGAGTTGATCAACACATTTAAGACTTTACTAGACAAGAAAAGAGAGTAAGGAAATTAAATTAATGTTTATTGAGTTAATGAGAACATGAGACAGAGAGAGACACAGAGAAACAGAAAGATAGAGTGAGAGAGAAATAGAGAGAGTGAGAGAAAGAGGTAGAGAGAGTGAGAGAGAAAGAGAGAGAAAGAATTGTAACTATTTCACTGTAAAGCACCTTGGATCCACTTTGTAGAGACAGGCGCTATATAAGTGTACTCCATTATCATTATTTTCATGATTAAATAGTGAATGATATTTTTCACGCCAAACTTGTTAGATTGACTCACCTGTCACCTGAGGGCGTCTCCGTTTCTGAAGTTTGTCTTCGCGCATGAGGACACAAAGGTGTTCCATCAGCTGCGATCTTCACTTTTCTGACTTATCTCTTGTACTGATAAGTTGCTGACATCCTTGGTGTTGCTGTCATATGTGATTGATGGTCTTCCTCTTTTTCTCTTTGATTCTATAATTCCTTACAGGATGGTTTTCATGAGTTTTTTTTTCTTATTTATCATTGCATGTCCCACATATTTAAGACTTCTTTTGTTGACGAAATTGAGCAGTTGTCGTTTGATTGACAGATCTGATAAAATGCTTTCATTTGTTCTTCTGTCAGTCCAATGAATTTTCAAAGGACATCTGTATAACCACATTTCTGCTGCTTCTATTTTTGCTCTTTCATACTTTCTTAACGTCCATGCTTCACTGCCATATGTTAACCTAGGCCATATCAAACTTTTGAGTATTTTCAGTTTGAGATCTATAGGTACACCTCTGTCTTTCCAAATGTTGTTAAACTCCACTGCTTTCTGTTTTGCCATTGCTATTCTTGTCTTAATGTCCTTTGCGCATGTGCTGTTGTTATCTTTGATGGAACCAAGGTATTTGAACTCTTGAACATTTTCAAGTTCTGTGTCATTTATCTCTATTGTTCCTGGCTCTTGGTCTCTGATGTGCATCACTTTGGTATTTTTTGTGTTTAGCTTGAGACCTGCTTCTTTTCCAGCTGCATCTACCCTGTATAATATTCTTTTCATGTTCATGATATTTCTGCCAGCGGGGCAGTGTCGTCAGTGTATCTCAAGTAGGCAACATTTCAGCCTCTTATATTTACTCCCATATCTTCTATGTCCGCTTCTCTCATCACTTGCTTGGTGTAAATATTAAACAAGTGTGGTGACAGAATGCATCTTTGTTTCACTCCTTTCTTGATTTCAAAGTATCTGCAGTGTTCCCCACTCCGTCTGGTGGTAGCTTTTTGATCTTGATAGAGAGCAGCTATGAGACAAACAAGATGTTCTGGAAAACCCATTTTGATCATAGTTTCAAAAAGGTGGAGATGAACTACACTGTCAAAGGCCATACTGTAGTTGATGAAGGTGACATATGCTTCCAAATCACTGTGTTTGATCTTTTCTAAGACTAGCTGCAATGTAAATAACATATCTGTAGTTCCTCTGTTTGGTCTATAGCCTGCTTGGCAATCTGATAATTCCTCTTCGCATTTATTCTTCTTTCTGTTTAATATCATCATAAGGAGAATTTTGTTTGCATTACTGATTAGGGCTATGGTGCAATAATTTCCACAATTTTTGGTGTTCCCACTCTTGTACAGCATGACAAACTCTTGGAGTTTCCAGTCTGTTGGTCATTGGCATGTCTCCCATATTCTGCAGCATAGATGGTGCATTGCCCTAGTTTCTGCATCTTCTGAGCATTTTAACAGTTCTGCTGGGATGTTGTCTAGCCATGGGGATTTTCCACAATTGAGTTCCTCTATCGCCCGTGATGTTTCACTTATAAGGGGCTTTGGCTCTATGTTGTCGTGGTGGAGATATGAAGTGCTATGAGTACTGTTATTTACTTCTGGGTTGATTTCGAATAGTTCTTTCCCATACTCATGCCATCTCTTCAGTTTCTGAGAGTGTTGTTCCTTGATTGTTGTTTATGCTTTGAGTTCTTGGTTGGAAATTGCTTGACTTTACCTTTCTTATTTGTTGGAATAAGTCTTTTGATTTCCTGTGTGCATTGGCTTCGATTATCTTAGAGCATTCTTGCTCCAACAATTCTCTTTTGTCTCTTCTTATTTTTGTCCTGATTTCTTTTTTCAGTCTTCTGTATTCATCTGTGTTATTATTCTTTCTTGCGTTGCTCTTCTCCTTTGCTAGTTGTAACATCTCTTCGCTTATGTATGGTTTTGGTGGTTGAGATGTTTTCTTTCCTAGTTTGGCTTCTGCAGTTTCAGCAAAGACTTTTGTCATACTTTCCAAGATCTCGTTGGGGCATATTTCATTGGCTGCCCAGTCTTCTAGTAGTACTGCAAACCTGTTATGCACTTCTGTTGTAAATTCTTCTTTGGTACTGGCATCACTGAGTTTGTCTAGGTCATATATCTCACGGGTCTTTTTGCTTTTGTTTGCTTCAGTGCTTTTAACCTCATTTTTGTAGTGAGTAATATGTGGTCATTGTTACTGTCAGCTCCGGCCCAGTCATTGCATTCATCACCGTTGCTTTCTAGTGTCTATCAATTAGAATGTAGTCTATTTGATTTCTAAATCTGTCTCCTGGTGATATCCAAGTATAACTTCTTCCTTTGGGATGTTTGAAAATTGTATTTGCAATGACAAACTCATCTACTTTGCAAAAAGTGGCCAGCTGTTGCCTCTTTCATTATGTTCTCCGAGACCAAATGCACCCACTCCACATTCTTTATCCTCTCCCTCGCCCTTTGCATTGAAATTGCCCATGATTATATTCATTTCTCTGATTTTGATTGAATCTGACGCTTTGTGGATCACTGTAAAACTTTTCAATTTCTTCCTCTGTGCTGGTTGATGTCGGGGCGTAGACTTGTATAATGTGTAGGGGTTTTGGTTTTGTGTTAAGCGCTACTGAGACCATTCTGTCATTAATGGTTTTGTAACTTTTCAGTGAGGCTGAATACTTTTTGTCTTGTATGATGGCAACTCCATTTTGCCCTTTGTTATTTCTGCAGTAGATGATGGTGTACGTGACTCTGTAAAAAGCCCAAATATGCAACATTCAGTCACCTGGATTAAAAAAATTGCAAGGTCACTGCGAATGACAGCAGCACAGTAAAGTTCCATGTGTGTGCCTAGGCATAGGCAGGGAGTCAGTGTCATGGTCTGTTTCTCTCATAGTATGTAAACATGTTGGATTTACACTGTATGGCTCATCTTTTCTGCAACTGATAACATTTCTGTTATTCAGGGAAGTGATGAAGCAGAAGAAGAGGTATGAAGTTGGTCTTGAGAAACTGGATTCGGCCGCCTCCCAGGTGTCTGTGATGCAGAAAGAGTTGACAGACCTGCAGCCGCAGCTGGTTGTGGCTTCCAAAGAGGTGTCGAAAATCATGGTTGTGATTGAGAAAGAATCCATTGAAGTCGCAAAAGTGGAGAAGGTGAGAGCAAGAAGCCTGTGAACTGTGGTTGCCATATGTCACAATTCTTTGAAGGTCATGTTCAGAACACAAAACTGTGGCCAGGCCTGCTTTAGTCAGGTCAATCTGAACTCCAGAGAGACAAATTGATGTCCTAGTATCGCTTTATTCTATCTGCACTTCTGACAAAGGTTGAGATAAGGCCATAATATTACATAGCGTAGTGTTGTCTATCATTCCTACAAAATGATGAAGGTATCTCATCTCTAAAAGTAAAAGTGTGAAGAAATTGATCTAACACTTTGTAAAGTTTGACTATGAAAATTTACAATCAATTTTCTAGAAAGGCACTGACATGGAGATGGATTAAGGCGTTACTGAGATGACAAAATGTCTAGAGTAATCTCTATCTCTCAGTATGATATGGGCCATTTTGAGGGCACTGTCACAACTATCACAACTTTTTAAAAATTGAGAGGTATTTTTACTGCCCCGACAGCCTGCAGGTTGTGGTTTAATTTGGGGGCTAAATTCTGAAAACTAAAGGTTAAATAACGCTTTTTTCAGGTATCATAACTATCGTCTCTTAAAGAAAGTAATTCAGTATTTTGCTTCTCCTGAAATATTTGTAAAGGCCGATAGTTTGCCACGCAGGTCTCAGTTTAACTGCTGCTGATCTTGCAATGACTGGAGTAATACAAGTAAAGTAGGGACTTGCCTTTGGACAATGTAGACTTTGATGTGATGATCACAAATTTTGTTCTTTCGCAGGTGGTGAAAGCTGATGAGACTGTGGCCAATGAACAGGCACGAGCTGCACAGGCCATTAAGGATGAGTGTGACTCAGATCTGGCAGAGGCCATTCCAGCCTTGAATGCAGCCTTGGCTGCTCTGGACACACTGACGCCACAGGTGACAAGTGATAAGGATTTTATAAAAAACACAACGCCCCCCCCCCCCCCCCCCCCCAAAATCAAAGAAATGGTTTGTGTTGTCGCAGTAGCTGCACTTGAGAGCTTTCAGAACCTCCAACAACCATGGTTACAGGGAAAACTTGGATCCAAACAGTATGCTACAAACCTGGTATCAGTATCTGTTTAAAACAAATGTTTCCTTGCTATATTTTCTGCAGTGAAAATAAAGGATCTGTATGATGTTTAAAAAATTCCTGAGACATTGATTTTATTTTGGACACGTGAGGTTTTTTTTTCATATTCTGTTTGGAAATATAGAATTACTGTAAGTTCTAAACCCTTATATTGCTATTGTATTTCCAGGACATCACCATCGTCAAATCAATGAAATCTCCACCGTATGGTGTGCGTCTGGTTATGGAATCTATCTGCGTATTGAAAGGTATCAAAGCTGATCGTATTCCCGACCCCTCTGGCTCAGGGAAGAAGATTGAGGATTTCTGGGGACCTTCCAAGAAATTGCTGGGTGACATGAAGTTTTTGGAAAATCTGCACAATTATGACAAGGTGAGTGGGATGTTTTTAGTTTGTGTTTAAAATGGAATTACTTGGGGCAATTGTCTAGAACACACTGCATGAATGGGAATGGTTGATGGGAGTATCTGGTAGTTTCTTTTTCTGTCCTATCATTCTGTTATAGTCTGTCTGTCGTCTTGCATTTACCTGTCATAATGTAACCGTAATTGGGTTTACGTGCGTTCTCCAAACACAGACTCTGTTTCTGGTGTCAACAGGAAATTAAGGCTGATGTGAAGTAAGTTGATCTCTTTCATGGCCAGGGCAGTGCTGCTATGATTTTTATCGTCCTTGTTACTTTTGAATTTGATTATTTTGATTATTCCTAGCGGTAAATGGGAAACTTTTATAGCAAAATTTATAAAATTTCTAAAATTTGTAATTTCTCAGGTGACATACAAGAGATTATTCATAACAGTATATGAGTAGATCTAGTGAAATTAGGCTTGCAGTGAAAATCCAAATTCCTGAGAAACCCCTCCAAAGGGGGATAAGTTTTCTACAGAAATTTAGATATGCTTACAAAATGAAAGGTTAGCCATATTTCTGCATTCAGTTGAAATATTTTGCTTGAAATGGTTTCAGAAATATTTTATTTTGATTTTTTTAAAGAGATATAAAAATTTCACCAGATCCACTCAGACATGCTGTCAGTATGCAGGGGGTTAAAACAGTTTGTGATTTTCTGATGCAGTAAAGTCAGTTCACCTGTATGTAATGTAACTAAAACAAATCTGATGATGACAGTTTTTCATAAAGCAGACATGGTGCCTGTGAAGACATATTTCTACTCTGACAGCCGTCTCAGGAAAAATTGTATTAATTGCGTGGATGATAAAGCTGTCTATCTCAGTGTCGAATGTAGAAATGTCTTATTATAAAAAAAAAAAAAAATAGTGGTGGGAGTGATTCCCCTTGTTTTGCTCAACCTGAGGGCCTAAATAACAGTTTCAAAAATTATAGAATTAATTTTCATAATTGTCAAGTAATCATACCCAATGGCTTTTATACTGATCTGTTGTGTTTATTCAAATGTGAGGCAATTTTTTTTTTTAAAGTTGTAAAAATGAAAAGTACAACTGCCTTTTTTTTGTGCTCCCTTTTAATAATAATAATAATAATAATGTATAGCATTTATAAGATAAGATAAGATAAGATAAGATAAATTTTATTCGTCCTTGTACAAGGAAATTTGTTTTGATCATTGAATACATAACAATACAGTTACAGAAGCAGAAAGTATGATACATAGCGCGCACACACACATATATACACACACACTGATAAATTAACTAAATTAACAAAATTAACAGTGCACACAATATGCTTCCCTAACTAAAACACATTGACCTGACACGCAGGACATAATTCAACTGTGCACAGATTACGATCAAGATGACGACATTATTGTAACATCCTAGTTGATGATGGAAATAAACGATTTAAAGTAGCGCTCAGTTTTAGTTTTCTTTGACAACAGCCTTAAACTTCTTACAGATCTTATATATTCCATTTAAAATGCTCTATGCACTTTACAGAAACAACATGTCAACCACAGAGCAGAATGGAGTTGCCTTTTTTAGACCCATAGTGCTTGGACGACTGTGTTTTGGCTTGTGTTCACTGTAGCATGTAGTGCGTGGCAAATAAAGAGAGAGGGAGAGAGACAGACAGACAGACGCAGACAGACAGGGTGGGAGCACAGTTTTATTCTGGGCAGTGATGGATACCTCATCTCATAATATATGAATTTTATATATTTTTAATTTCTTGTTCTGCTTTTTATTTCAGGATAATATTCCTGTCGCCTACATGAAAATTATCCGAAGCAAATATATCCCCAACCCAGACTTTGATCCAGACAAAATCAAAATGGCATCCACTGCCTGTGAAGGTCTGTGCAAGTGGGTCGGGGCCATGGATACTTATGACAAGTAGGTTGATTTCATTTAGTACTTGTTCAGCAAAACTGAGATGTGAGTGAGCCCCAAAATATAAACAGAGAAAGATATATCTCCTGAGGCATTGGATGCAGAGACGGATCAACTTTCTAAAGTTCGTCCATCGTGCTGAGTGCGTATCAACAATGTCAACAATGCAACAAAGCATACTATATCCCTTTGTAATACAACAAAAAAATAGCTAGTACTCTGATTCATCAACCTCTTTGCTCACAGTTTTGCGGACATATACCGAGAGAAGGAATGACTTGTTTCGGTATGCGGTGTCTCGAATGTCACTTATGCCAAAGTATGAATCTATTTTTGTATACTTTCTTTAATCCCATTTGGGAAATTTGCCTTTGTGCCATTGCAGGTCAGTTACAACTGGAGCAGGCACATCGTCGCCACAGTGCAGCGCCGGTCGGCGGATATTTCTTTCTTTTTTTTTTTGTGTGGGGATGGTAGGAATCAATTTGATTTAATTTTGCCCGGGCAGCAGCCTGTCTGGCCTGCTCTTTTCGATTTCCAACTGCCAAGGTATCTTGAACGTGCGCAACATGCACACGGGTACTCCGAATTTTGTCGTCCTTATCCGAGAAGACTAGGTACTCGATCCCACCCCCCAATAGGATCAGGGACACGAAAATATGAGAAAAATCCCAAACTTCCAACATGCCTGCACCGGCCGGGTTTTGAACCCGGGACCTTTGGCATGAGAGGTGAGCATCTTGCCTCTAGACCACCTTTTCCCCATCTAGGTCAATGCAGTAAACAAGAATTTGGAAAAGGCTGTCTGCACCATGTAAAGAGTGTATAGATATACTTACTGTGGTTTTTTTCATATTTTTGGGTTGATTGAAATTGTAAAAACCTATCGGTAAGCCGTTCCCCTAATGAAATCATACAACTGGGCATAATTTACATCAACTTTTAGCATAGTGCTAACTTGAGTTTGCAGAGCCTCCGGTTTTGATGTGGGACATTACTTTAAATCTGTTTGAAAACATGAGTTGGGAAATTCTGTTGTTATTGTCATGATATGAAGATGTTGGTAATGTTTAGGTGAGCGGGGTAGTTATGGGATTTAAAAAAAAAAAAAAAAACATTTCTATGAACTCTTATCTGATAGAGTGGCAAAGGTTGTGGCCCCTAAGAAAGAATCACTGAAGAAAGCCGAGGGTGAGCTGGCGGTTGCCATGGCATCACTAGAGAAAAAGAGAGCTTCCCTCAGAGAAGTTCAGGTATGTATGTATGTAGTCAGAGGTGCTCAAACTTTCTATATGATTCATGAACATTCTCAGATTCTGATGAAAGATAAGGATCCCTTTGCATAAAGAATAGATAGAAAACATGAGCATTAACCCATAAACAAAATAATCTCTTGATTTAAGCTGCAACAGATGTAAAGGGCTTTTCGAGAGCTTGTAATTTGGTGTTAAAAGTCTACGAATTTCATCAAAATGATAATTAATCAGCAAAGCTTTTCTTGCATATTCATGAACGTTCAAATGATTTAATCACAAATTTTTGTAATCATAAGGCTGGAGCTTTTTGAACATGAAATTCACAATACAAGATGTGAATTCATTAAATGGAAGGGTTTAGTTCACTCTTACCTGATTTCAGTTGATTTCAGATTGACATTCGTTGTTATTTCAACACTCACTAGTTCCTGTACGTAAATCCAAGCCAAGTTTTTATAATCTTTTCCTTTTTCATTTCAGAAAGAGGGCTTTAACTTTCTGAATGTAGATGTATGCATCTTTTAAAGCAGAAAATGAATTTTTTTAGTGTAAAGCCATCAAAGTTCAAGCATTCATGATGACATAAAAATTAACCTTTTTTGTTTCTTTGGTCCAATCCAGGAAAAACTGAACAAGTTGCAAGACACACTGGAGTCCAATAAGACCAAAAAGGCAGAGCTGGAGAATGAGGTTGACCTTTGCACCAAGAAATTGGCCAGGGCAGAGCAGCTGATTGGTGGTCTTGGTGGTGAGAGAGACAGGTGAGTGGGATGAGTGAGTAAGACTTGTAAAGGTAGTAAAGCTATGCAATTTATAAAAAAGCACAGAACTGTGGTCCTGAAAATAAAAAATTAATAAAAGTCTTGGTCAGTGGCAAAGGTATCAGACTCGTGAACTTAAAAAGGTTATGCAGTTCATAAAGCACACAACTCTGGTACTGAAAAGAAAAAAAATGAATAAAAGTCATGGCCTGTGATGAATGTATAAGACTTTCGAATGCAGAAAAGTCTTGCAGTGTTTACAGCACAGAACTTTGGCACTGAAAATGATGATAATAATAATGATAATACTGACATAGAAGAAAGTCTTGATAATCATAGCCATGCACATATTTTTATTATTTTTTTGTGATTTTATTAATAGACAGGAGCCTTGCTGCAAATCTCAAGCTTTCAGGTTGAACCTTTGGAAAAAATTTTTAAGTGTTGAAATGATTCAAGTGAAAAATTTTTCATGCACATGCTCACAAGTTTACGCAATTTAGACTTCTGGTTTGGACAAATGTAGAGTTGATCCAATCAAAGTTTCAGGAAAAACTGACAGAGGGAACATAACATACCAGATTTTTCTGTCTAGGCATGTTCAATCTGATTTTAACAAACATGCCAGATTTTGCTCATATGGCATTTTGTCTACCATAATATGCCAGATTTTGCACACAAGACATGTTCATTCTGATTTTGGCAATTGTCAGGTGGAGCCAAGCTGCCCGAGACCTGGGCAAGAAATACATCAACCTGACAGGTGACGTATTGGTGTCCTCTGGAATAGTTGCGTATCTTGGGGCCTTCACCTCAGCATTCAGAGCGGTAGGTCAAAAGTCACTGAAAGCAAATGTGAGGTGATGGTACAGAATTGGTTATATGTGGCAGCTGCTCAAGTTGAGAAAAAATTGAAAAAAAAAAAAAAGGATGGTTGGGTAAAAAGCTTGCTATTCTGCCACTCAAATGACAGCAGATATATAATTTAAATGAGCAAATAGCAGAAACTACACATTTTGAGTCTCCAGTTTCATTTTGGTGGATTTTATTCAACTTGGGCAGCTGCTACATATTACAAATTTTGTACTATCACCTCACAGATATCAGTTTGAAAAGTTTTTAATTATAAGTTTGATTGCAACTCCAGTTCATGAGGGAGGATGGTTGGTGGGCACTTGTGGTGGAGTCTCCTTTCGTCCCATGAGTTTGTTATATTCTCTCTGTCGTCTTGCTTTTGCTTAGCTCAGTGTGACCATTATCGTGTTGACATACTTTCTCCAAACTCAAATTCAGCGCAAACCCAGTTCATGTGGACATTCAAATTATGAAATTGTTCTATGGAAATGAAAACTGTCTGTCAAAAAATGAATGTATTTCAGTGCAAGTACAATTAATATGAGTACCGCCCTAGATTTAATTTATTAAAAAAAAAAAATGATATGTGCAAGGGTGAAGAAAGTTAAAACTTGCTGTTTCTCTGATTGTTGTACAGTAAACAGAACCTTTGTAGCTTTCTGTACATTCCTGTGGTACATGTACTGTAAATTGATTGTTAGTTTTTAGGACAATTGAAGGGATGGAGTAAATAATGGACAAATAGTGAAAACATGAGATAGGTCTGTTTTTGAATTGTTGTGGGTGCCAGTGGTGTCACTTTGTAAGAAAATTGCCATGGTCTTAATTATCTGTTAGAAGTACATTAATATTCAAATGTATAATATCAATTGTCTATTAAAAGAAATTGAGAAATTTGGTTTGCTTGTAGCCATTTACAGCATGCAGGTTGTATTATAAATTGGGGGCTAAATTCTGAAAACAAAGGGTTAAATAATTTTTTTTAAGTATCGTAACCAGTAAGACAAAGAAAGTTATTCATTTTTTTTGTTTCTCCTGAAAGTGTGGGAAAACCCAGTTACTGTGATTTACTGCATAGCCCTCAATTTATCCTCATGACAAGTGACCCTATAATAATTCAACACTCATATACAACATGCCACTGAAGTACTGCCTTATTCCATCTCCACACCAGCAGGATCTGAGAGAGTCACATGGTGGGTCAGTTGTGGGAACCTCATTAAGACGGAAATCATGGCTGTTGTTATGAGACTGGACTAGTTTACATAGAAAGCTATAGCCAGCAGTGAACACAACTCAGTATTTTCTTTATTTGACTTTGTAACTTTTTTTTGGGTATACTTCTTTAATCCCATTTGGGAAGTTTACCTTTGTGTCATTGCAGCCCAGTTACAACTGGAGCAGGCACGTCATCGCCACGGTTCAGTGTTGATCGGAAGATTGTTTTTTTGGGGGGGGATGACTTTTATTTAATTTTGCCTGGGCAGCAGCCTGTTCGGCCTGCTCTTTTCGATTTCCAACTGCCAAGGTATCTTTAATGTGCGCAGCGCGCACATGGGCCCTCCGAGTTTTTCGTCCTTATCTGAGAAGACTAGGTGCTCAATCCTACCTCCCATAGGATCAGGGACAGGAAAATAGGAGAAAAATCCCAAAATTCCAGCTTGCCTACACCGACCGGGAATTCAACCGGGTACCTTCGGCATGAGAGGCGAGCACCTTGCTTCTAGACCATGGTGTCCCCAAATGAGATTAAAGAAGTAATTTGGCAGTGATTCCCTTCTGGCAGCCTCAAAGACTAGTTTTAATGAGATTCCAACAGCCAAGTGACCATTTGCAAAGTTTTGTTGTCAAACTTTACAGAAAATTGAGAGGGTTTAGGACTTTAAAAGCTACTTCCAGTTCCAGAGATGAGATCATCGTAGGCATTCTTCAATCTCAGAAGACTATGGAGTTACGCTCTGGGTGGTTTTTCTGGCACAGCAACTGGTGTGGCTGGCCAGTCTGATGCGGGAATGGCAGTCTCTGTAGCAGAGGGCACAGATGAAGTCTGACGCTGGTCTGTCTGCCTGGGCTGCAGCTTTTCTTCCTGTCCTCTTTGCCTCGTGCTGCTGAGCGAGTGTCTCTTCGAAGTTGGAGAGACCTTTCCGCACAATCTGTCTCCAGGCTGACCATTCAAGGGCTGTTGCTTCCCAGTCAGAGATGAGATACCATCACCTTTTTTGTAGGAATGCTAGAATACACTTTGATGTGCCATTGTATGCCCCTGCATGTATCTCATAATTATTTTGTCAAAATTAGAGTTAGAATAAAGCAGCACTTGGTGAACAGTTGGTGAGTGATTTGAGAACACTTGAACAATGAAAATATTTCTTACATGTGGCTCCATTTTTTGTTTTGCATCAGGAAACTGCATCAGATTGGCTGAAAACTGTGCAGGAGAAAGGGTTGCCATGTTCTAGTGACTTCAGTCTGATCAATACCCTTGGTGAACCAGTGAAGATCCGAGACTGGAACATCTATGGCTTGCCCACTGACAGTTTCTCTGTGGAGAATGGTATCATTATCAGGTACAGCCAGACGACCAGACATCACTACAGTTATCTACTATTAAAATTTGCTATCTTGATGACTCTCACATTTTAAAAAAAAGAAGAAAGAAAAAAGGTGAATGTGCAGTTACAAAACTTTTGGAAAAGAAAAGTAATGGAACAAACTAGATTTTTTATGGTGCTGGTGTATGGGTAAATTCAACAGAAAAGTGATTAGACAGAGAAAAAAAATATTGTCAGGGTGTGCATTTCCTTCACAACTTTTTAAGCTTCTGATTCTCCACTAAACACTACTGATCTATAAAGAGCTCAATTGCATAATCATTTTGTAGGTGGGCGGCACACTCTTGTACACGTTGCACGAAATAGTGCAAATCAAGATGTCGAGGAAAGCATATTTTTGTAACCCGAGGTGTATGCTGGACTATTTTACTGGACTTTATTTTGCATAATTATTGTATTTGCTACATTTTTAATACATTGGCCAAATCCTGAAATCTTACAATTAACAGGAACATGCCACATTGCTGTCTTTGATTATATTGACCAACATGTCGCAAGCCCAATTGTGAAATTGCACAAATGATTTAACACAATTGCAGATAACAACTCTTTTTTGCCAAATATTCTGTGAACTCCTCACAAGGTTTTTCTTTTTTTGGTCCATGTTGAAGGGCAAGTACAGGATTTCAAATGTTTATTTATATAACTAAGAAACGCATTTAAGATGTAGTGAGGGCCTCTGTTGTCAGAGATGTCCATGAAATTTTGCATTCCAACTGTTTTGACTGTCTTTTTTTTTCTGGGGAACATCAAATGGTTGTTTTTTCATCGTATGTAAAATGTGACTCTTTGCACTTGTGCGGTTTCTCGAAATGTGCTTTTTAAATGTCATTTTATCTCCAGACTCTCAATCTTGCCTGATGGGAAAAGTACTCTTGTAACTTTAAGATTCTGACTTAAAATCCTCCTTGTCACCAGTTGTCTTACTTTTTGTAGGTTATTTTTCCTGCCAATTTTTAGTTGTTTTTTTTTTTTTCTTTTTGGTGTTTTTTCATGGTCAGAGAAGCTTTTTTTGATTTTCTGCAATAGTACATATGACTGGACAACTGAAAGTGTTTTGATGGTTTTTTAAAATGTGTTTTATCATAGTTGAAGAAGCTGTTTTTGATTTTCAGCTGCAGCATCCATGGCTGAACAGCTGAAAGTGTTTCGGTTTGCTTTTTCTTGTGTGTGTTGTAGCATGGTTGGAGAAGCTTTCATTGATTTTACACTGCAGCACCCATTGCTGGACAGTCAAAAGTCATTTTTTCTCCTGTTTCCAAAAGCAATGCCCGTCGCTGGCCACTGCTGATTGATCCTCAAGGTCAGGCCAACAAATGGGTGAAGAACATGGAGAAGGCCAACAATCTGCACGTGATCAAACTGAGCGATGCCGACTTCGTCAGAACTCTGGAGAACTGCATTCAGTTTGGCACTCCGGTGAGCAGCACAGAATATCTGTCAACTTTTCTGAAATAGCGTATCTTGTATCTGTCCATGAGAACGATTTTATGGCATCGATTAGATTAAATTACCTCAAGTTAAATTTGGACAAACAACAGAAAAATATATTATGAACTTGGAAGTGGTGTTGCTCTTTCTGATATCATTTGAGCATGTCAGTAAAAAGCCACTGAGACACCTTGAAGGAGCTGAAATGTTTAGAGTCATATCATCCACGAAAGACTCTTTCTGCTTGATATCTCAGTTTTAGCATTTTGTTACTTAGTAATTGTTGAAAGAAAAGAAGAAGAAATGAGGAGACGAGGGGTTAAAAAACGAGGAGAGTTATTTCCCTGTGAAGGCTGTGGTATAATCTATTGGTTTTGAATAGCCACTTTGAAAATTTTAGTAAAAATTTTAGGTGCAGGTGCTAAGCACAGTGATCCTCCTAAAACAGAGACCTCAATCTTCAAAAATTTTGTCAAAATTTACCCAGAGTCATAAATTATTTTCTTACCACTTGGTTGTTTAAGGTCCTGTTGGAGAACATTCAAGAAGAGCTTGACCCAATTCTGGAGTCACTGTTACTTAAACAGACCTTCAAACAAGGTGGCAGTATGTGTATCAAGCTGGGAGATTCCACCATTGAATATTCTCATGACTTCAAGTTTTATATCACTACCAAGCTGAGGAACCCACACTACTTGCCAGAAACTGCAGTGAAGGTAACTAAGATTCCTTATTATAAAAGAATATTTCTTTGTGGTGCGATTCGGCCCCTTTTTTCCACTAGATGTCACAGCCTGAACGGCACTTTCAAAAATTAAAAATTAGTATGTCGTCAATCTAACCTAGTCTCTCTTGTATTGACTTGTTATGTATATTAAAGTTTAAGGCAATCTCTTAAATATGTAATAATGGTAAAATATAAGCATCTTATTTTTGGCTGCCTTTGATAAGCCCAATGCATTTGACACACGTTCAGTTTGATACATTTTTGCTTGACTAAGGCCCTGGTGTGCTAGAGAATGGAAGCAAGACTGTGGGTTATTAGGGAGAGAAAGAGAGAGACAGAGAGAGAGAAGGGTGGAAGCACAGGTTTATTCTGGGCAGTGTTGGGTACAGTTTTGTTGTTGTACTTGTGCAGGTGACCCTGCTGAACTTTATGATCACACCGGAAGGTTTGGAGGATCAACTGCTGGGTATTGTGGTAGCCAAGGAAAGACCTGAGCTAGAGGAGGAGAAGAATCAGCTGATCATGCAAAGTGCAGGCAATAAGAAGTGAGTGGACCTTTTTCTTTCTTTTCTCAATCTATGGTTCTGAACCTTTCATGTTTCCTTTGCTTTGAATGGAATGAAAAATGAAAAAAAGGCATATTGGTTTATGACAATTTCTCTTGTGATACATGTAATTTCCTTTTTGCCATTAGATAAGGAGAATGCTATACAAAAAGTATACAAAGTATTTCCAAAATGACATCATTAATTAAATTGGTGAACGATCTTTTTCTATTTGTGGCCTGAAAATCTGGAATTTGATGTTTCAAAACTTAGAAATGTTTTTTAAAGTGATAGAATGCAACTACAGTTGTTTCTGACTCTTGTCCCATGAATAGCATGTTCTTTGTGTGGGTAAATTGAATGTGTGTTGAAAAATGTCTGTAAAGCACTTTGAGCTTCCATTCGGTGGGATAAAGTACAATTTAAATGCTATTCATTATTTATTATTAATGTGAATTAATATTTCTCCTCAGACAATTGAAAGAAATTGAAGACAAGATTTTGGAGGTCCTGTCATCGTCTGAAGGCAATATTCTGGAGGATGAGACAGCCATTAAGGTGTTGTCTTCATCCAAGAAACTAGCCAATGAGATCTCAGAGAAGCAGGTAGGTTTTGCAATAGCATATCTTAGCCAGACTGGAACAAAGTGTAACCCTGTTTTGGTGGTTGTTTATGTCTGTACTGTTAAGGGCTTGAATTTCCTGTTTCCTACTTTGAATCTTCATGTATCAGTTTCTGTGAAGCTTAAGCATAGGAGCTTAATATTTTTGGGTGGATAGCAAATGTTTTATTTAGGTCTGAGTTTGAATTCCTGGTTGATTGACAAAAATTCCATTCTGTTACAAGGCTTCTGGAAAGAGAAAAACCACACAAATTGGCTGGCCAAATGACGTTCCTGGATGTAAACACTGAGCTCTAAAAAGAAATTGACATTGTTTGAAGGCACTGGCTGGGACGAAAGCTATGTATATAAATATATATATCTCAAACCCAGCACAGTAAATTATTTGTATTTTCTTATCCCTTCACTGTGGTGCTTGTCATCTTTTAATACAAACTAGTGTTGCATCCATTCAGTGAATGGGAATAAATAAGGGCAGTGATCAATTTCCCACAACATCGAGTTTGCAAAATCCTAACAAAAATCACCCAGATTGATTCATAACTGAGCACAGCTAGGGAAAATGACATATCTGGAAAAAAAAATGAAAAAAAATTCTCCTCAGTGGGGAATCAAATTCTGGTCTTCAGCATTACAGAATACTTATCACTGTGCCACTGAGGACACTCGCCAAGCACTACACGGAATCCTGAGATATTTTACAGAGCGAAGGGTGTAATTATTGAGCCAGCAGTTGTCCTGCTGGTTTGACAAAATAGTAGGCTGTTTTTTGTTATATAGATACCTCATCTTGTGTCTTTCCCCCATCCCACAGGCTATTGCAGAGGAGACAGAGAAAAAGATTGACACTGCTCGAATGGGTTACAAACCCATTGCCATCCACAGCACTATTCTGTTCTTCTCCATCGCTGACCTGGCCAACATTGAACCCATGTACCAGTACTCTCTCACCTGGTTCATCAACTTGTTTATCCTGTCCATTGAGAATGCAGAGAGATCTGAGGACCTGGCCACACGCTTGCAGCACCTGCATAACCATTTCACCTACTCACTGTATTGTAATGTGTGCAGATCTCTGTTTGAGAAGGACAAGGTAAGTCCATTGGGAGAATCAATATGTGAGCACTTAAAACTTCATGACTAGAGTAATAAAAAATTATGAAATTGGTGGGTGTCCCACCTCAGTTTTTCAACAATAAATTATGTGGACACATCCATTTTCGACAAATTCAGGATTTAATAATTAATTTTATTCAAGATTTTTTTCTGAGGTGCCAAAAAAAACCCCAAAAAAACGTTTTGTGGAGTAGAATCGAAAATTATAATTGTGTAGCTGCCAGACAAAATGAGGCACATCTCGGCACTACCTGATTCGAGAAAATGGTTAAAATGCGTCATAGGGTCAATTTTATAGATTTTGCGTTTTCAGTATTTTTGAAAAGTTTAACCTCTTTACTATTCTTTTTCCAAATGATAATCCTGTGTGAGAAGGGTAAATGCCTCAAAACTGACTTTGAATCAAGTCATCATCAATAATTTTCTCTAAAAGCTGAAACTTTAAAAGCATTTTTCTCAAAACTGTGGTTGTGGCATGTCTTGTATTTGAGAAGCCATATCTTCTCTGTTGATTAAATTACAGCAATATTTCTCTTTACCAAATGAAAGGACTTTAAATAACCTATTTGTGATACCAATATCTCCATGCAACCAAAATGCACGAAGTGCCTCATTTTGTTGAACGGTGACACAATTGGAAATTTCATTCTTCACCTTCTGAAACCTTGACTGCTCTGTCAATCAGGTCACTCAGGTTATAAATGGGTAATAATCTCCCTGTCAATTCAGATTCAGATCATGAAATCATGGCTGGTCTGTTATCCAGTCAAAGGTACTAGGCATGATAAGATGCGACAGCTGGGGTGTTTTGTGTTAATGAATTTTGCACTGCCACCTAAGCCACCTAGTGGAAACTCAAAATTTGGCAAAAAGAAAAAGTTGTATGTGGGAAAGCCTCATGTAAGAAATAATACCCAATAATACAATGAAACGCAAACTATAGGATTAGACTAAAAGAGAATTTGTAATATTTCACCTAGTGGAAAATGCATGGGAGACATAAACAATGGCATATATTACAAATCCGAATAGAGAAAATATTGAATTGTATTTTTGTTCCCTGTCACTTTAGGCCTAGATTGAAGTAGCTTATTTGTATTTATAAGTAAGTTCGCTGTAGGGAACCTCTGGCCATGTTTTTCTTTAGATTTGTTGGGGTAGCTCGGCAACCAAATTATATTATTAATTTATCATTATAACAAGAGCTGTTTTCACAGAGTGCATCCATCATAGGCCACAGCCCTAATTGGTGTGCTGCTGTGCGCATGCCAGAACAGTGTTCTGTTTTTCTAATTCAATAGTCTTTGATGAAGTAAAGATGACTCAGGTCATAAACTGGTATTGTATTTACTCTCTCTGTTTGCAGTTGTTGTTCTCTTTCCTGCTGTGTGTCAACATTCAAAAACACAACAAAGAGGTGAATGAGGAAGAGTGGAGATTCCTCCTCACAGGTGGCATCGGTTTGGATAACCCCCATTCTAACCCAACCACCTGGCTACCACCCAAGTCTTGGGATGAACTTTGTCGCTTGGATGACCTTCCACCTTTCAAGGACATCCGCAAGAAACTGATTTCCCAGAAGGATCAATGGAAAGTCCTGTATGACAGTGTGGTATGTTTCTGATATTCCTGTATCACTGGTCCAATTATCAAGCAGCACAAGTAAGAAGTACCCAGTTTTGCAGTCAGAGGCGAACAAAACAACTGCTTTACTCAAAATGCATGTCTTATCTTCACTGTATCTTTAGTCAGGTAAATCAGTATTTGAAATACTGCAACCTCCCCCCCCCCCTCCACATACACACACACACAAAAGACTATAATAAAAATTAGATAAAATTTCTTCAAGGAATTATACAATATTTGGCAAAAAAAAGTTGTTATCTATACATGCATGCAAAATAAGAAATTGTTGTATTAGAAACTACCAGAAAGCTTAATATAAATCTACAAAAATTGATGAAAGCATTGTACAGGTGAGGAAGAAAAAAAATCTGATCAGCAATTGCTTAAGAACTTCTTCCACTTTTCTGTGCCAGGAACCTCACCATGAAAAACTGCCAGGAGAATGGAATGAAAAACTGGGCTCTTTCCAGAGACTTCTTGTCCTTCGCTGTTTCAGGTCTGACAAGGTAAGGCAGTGAATGGGTGTGAGATAAAACTGCAAGGTATATTTACTGAAATTCTTGGGGGCTTTACTTTTCTCTGACATTTTTTATATGCCTGTGAATATTTATCTACGTATACTATTAAAGAAAGACCATCTGAAGAACCATTCTTAAACTGTTCTTGGCCAAGCAAGGACAGGAGCAAACAATCCTGAGAATCAGATATATGCATACCTGGTCTGTGTTTTAGAAAGATCACTGTCCTGTGCATTTGCACCTATATACTGACAGTATTGCTGCCTTGGCATTTGCACCTCATAGGCATACCTACAATGCTGTGGATTTCGGGTTAACAAAAAATATACAGTGATCATTACAGAAATGAACTTTTTAGATTGTCTGTAATGTACTGTTTTATATTTCCTCCCAGGTTATTCCTGCTGTACAAGAGTTTGTGACAGAAAAAATTGGCAAGAAATTCATTGAGCCTCCTCCATTTGATCTTCCTAAAGCTTTTGGGGACAGTAACTGCTGCTCCCCCTTGCTTTTTGTTCTCTCCCCTGGCGCTGATCCAATGGTTGCCTTGCTCAAATTTGCGGATGACCAGGTAACGAATACAGATGGCCATGTTATTAAAATCAAGGAATTTCATTCTTTGTCCTACTTAACTCTCTAGGGCCCAAATTTGCTGAACAGGAAACAGTTTTCATTTACAGGTATCTGACTTTTAATACAAAAATTTCCAAATTGCAGGACATGCTTACTTACATACTTGTCTTGATGTCATTTTCTGTATGGGTAAAATCTTGTACTGCATCAAAATCCAAGCTATAATACAGTTCATACATCCTGCAGAATATGTCTTCTGTCCACTCTGGGGACCTAGAGGGTTAAGGACATAACATTTTATACTACTCTGTCCTTTTTCTTACTACAATATTTCAGGGGGTGGTTTCTCCTGTGGTCTTCATTGACTTCAAGTTGCAGTTTCTCATCATTCCTAATCTGACATCGTGCTTATAATTATTATGGGCACCTTGGGTAATAATCAGTGATTTTAACCATGATGGAGACAGTGAATTACTTGGTTAGACCATAAACTATGCTCATGAAATATTAGAATTTTTTGACTAAATGGCTGAACGTACAGTCATGTGACTTTTGGAGAAGAAGAACAACAGAACAGGCTAGGTTTTAGGTTAGTGGATAAATTGTTCTGAAAAGTAATTAGACGTAAAACAAATTCTTGTGAGGCTGTGGATTTCCTTCACAACTGTTTAAGAATTCGATTCTCCACAAAAAGCATCACTGATCGATAAATAATTCAACAGCTTAATCTTTGAGCAGTGGGGCGGCATTTAAGTATTATGACACAAATTGTATGAATCAAGGTGCCAAGGAAAGCATATTTTTGTGAGCTAGGGCATAAACTGGGCTGTTCTGTTTGTTTTGTTCCAAAAATACAATTCACATACATTGTAAATTTATGTCTACCAATATATAAAGGGTTTATGATCTCTTATATGATTGAGTACAAGTGCTTATGTTTGTCTGTTAATATTTGTCTCAGGGCTTTGGTGGCGGCAAGTTTGACTCACTGTCTCTAGGTCAAGGTCAGGGGCCAATTGCCCTAAAGATGATTGAGAAAGGTATAAAAGAGGGCACATGGGTCATGCTACAAAACTGCCATCTGGCAACATCCTGGATGGCAACCCTTGAGAAGATCTGTGAAGTGAGTTGTATTTTATTTCATAACAGGGCAAAGGAAAAGCAGTACAGAAAATTGGATTTGCTGTACACAGAAAGCTGGGTTTTGATGAATTCATAAACTGATTCACACTGAATGCAGAAAATTGTTTTTTGTTGCCAAAAGCAGGAAATTGGTTTTTGCTGGAGAAAAACGAAGTGATCATGTTTTATTTTTGTAATTGAAGCTATTAGATCTTCCTGTTTTAAAAGAAATCAGCATAGTCGTAGCATTTTCAGCCAGGTGTTGCAGAAACTGTCAATGTGTTAATCGATTTGTCGGTAAATTGATTGGTCAAAATGAACACAGTGAATAAGGAATATTAGAGTACTTTGAAGTAAAGATGATGGAAAGGAGCCGTCAGAATTCCAAGTGGACCTATATTTCTTAAACCAGGGGCCATGCTGGAAAAATCACACCAATACTCCACATCAAGTTGTATTGAGAAAATGGCTTGTAAAGTTTTGTAGTTAATCTTTACCAGTTGTTAAAACAACTTTTAAACATTTTACAATCTACTTTCAGAGGTGAGATACTTTTGTGATTTTTTGCAGAGTCAAAATATGGCAAAAAGAAAAAGTTATATGTAGCAAAGCCCTGTGTAAGAAATAATACAGAAACAATACAATAAAATGCAAAGGAAAAGGAAAGACAAATTGAGCTTTCGATCGATTGATTTTCTCCAGGAAAAAAAAATGTAACAGGAAAGAAAATTGAATGAAAAACAAAACTGAACAAATAAGAAAATTGCTAGCTTTTTCTTTTTGTTATATTTTGACATTGCTTCAAGGCTTGCTTTTAAGAAAAGTGTAGAAATAGTGGAGGTTCAATAATGTAATAATGGGCGAGGAATTGACTGCATGTTAAGGATCCTTGAATTTTGATTTCTGTTTGCAGGAATTTAACCCAGAATCTACACACCCAGATTTCCGTCTTTGGCTCACTTCCTACCCCTCGGATACTTTCCCAGTATCTATCCTGCAGAATGGTGTAAAGATGACAAATGAACCACCCAGTGGTCTGCGCTTTAACATCATTAAGTCTTACATGAGTGATCCAATTTCGGACCCTGAGTTTTTCAATGGGTGCAAACAGGCGGTAAGTCATTTGTTATCTGGTTGGATTTAAACTCCCTGTCTACACTAATCTCCCACAAAGCTGGTAATATCTGTAATAACATTTTCCCATGTCTGTCTGAATGCAGTTGTTTGCTCCCTGCATAACTACAACTTTGTCTATTGCTGACTTTGTTCATGATCTCTAACTCCAACTTTTTCTTTCCACTCTCCCACAACTTCATTAATTTGGTAGCATTTTGGATACTATAAATTTACATTCTGTTCAAAATTTGTTGGCATTGCATGCATCTCTGAGCGAAGTTTTATTGTCCATCAAAAACTGTCTACCTCTATTTGCATGACTAAATCAGTCAGCCACTGTTTATCTGATGAAACAGCCTCCTATTTTAATGTTAATGTTTTGAGTGCATCTGTGCCTTTGTGAATATGTGCATGCCTGTTTACGTATGTGTGTATTTGTGTGAATGAGAGAAAGAGAAAGAGAGAACCTGAGAGAGAGAGAGAGAGAGTGGAGAAGAAGGGAAAGGATGAAAAATTGAGAAAGAATTTGGATTTAAAAACAATATTAGACTTTCAAGTTATCTTTCTTTCTCTCCATCTGATGAATGTTGGCTGCATAAGGTTTATGATTAATTTCAAACGATTACAAAAATTTTGTAAATAACATTCATAATCCTTTTCTTTTATTCCTACAGACTGCGGTAATTTCTTTTAGGTTTTTCTTTCTTGACAATTATATTTTGCATGTAGAAACATTTCTCTCTTCTATCAATGCACATTTGCACTTTTTTTTACTGTAGATGTGGTAAAATCCTGTGGTTTGAAAAGTTGGGAAAATTGAATTATCAGTAATGTATATAAGGCTGCTGTCAAGGGATCAAGGTGTTTTACTTGGAAAGCTGGAGCTGCACAGTGAACACGGCTCAGCATTTTCTCCATTTGGCTTTGTAATTAGACAGTTGCCTAGAACAAACCATTTGTAATTTTGTGGAGAGGAAGCTCATAAAAGTCTGCTGTTTTCTTATACTGCACAACAACATGTGGTCGCCTTAGCACAGCCTTATTCCATGTTTGTGTCAGAGAGAAAATTCTTGTAAAGTTCTGTAGTAAAATTTTACAAAACTTGTCCTGAGCAAACTAAAAAATGTGGAGTACCCTTTTGGACAGTTTTAATAGTGAAGGATAAATATCCTGTCAATCTGCAATCTGCTTATACTTTCCTAACGTTCTTTGTCAGTTTTGACATTTTCCTGAGAATTTATTGGCTCCTGCATCATTTCTTACACAGTTGATGTGTTATTCAGTGGACATGATCTTGCATTACAGTTGCAGAAAGATTACTTTTATTTTAGAAGCCATTTTATCATGTGCCTCTTCCATTAAATTTATTTTCTTTGCTATTTATGTTGCTTGCCAGATTGTCCATACTTTGCAAAATGAATTTCTTCCTTACACTTTTTTTGCTCTGACAAATAAAATTAGCACAATTTAGATCCGTGCATGAATGTTGGGCCCATTGTTAATGTCACAAATCCCAGACTGGGAGATGTAATAATTATAACAGGACAACAATCACGAACGAACACGTATAACACTTAACAGAACAACCCATCAGACTCACACATTTATTACACATAAAGATAAAGATAACAGTGCAATTACATACATTATATTATTCTAATCAACTGCCGTCCAACGGCCTTCTTTCCCTCAAGCACTCTTCCTCGGGTCCACAACCCGGTAGTTACTTTTAAATACACGTCGGCTTCAGCCTCTCCACTCAATGTCTTAATAACACATTCCTACGGCAATAACACCTGAGCATTCCAAGAGCTCCTCAATATGGCAATAGCACGTTAATAGTTCAATTCACATTAATCTCACAATAGCACAGTCGTATATCACTATCACATGTAGTACATCTTAGAGCACATTAACAATTATATACACATCCCTGTCTGTGGCCAGACTGCCACGACTCATGTGCCCCTCCTGTCCTGCTCGACAGCTTCACTCCACTGGCCTATGCGTAGCCTTCGGCCCTATGCTGGCCTATCCCCTGTGCTAGTTCGCTTACCGCGGGTGGCGTCTCTGCCCGACCCCGGCACCTACAAGAAGAACATTACATTGGTATAATACCATACCATTTCTAACCACTTCACCCCTCATTACAACCCATGAAGCGTACACACAATAGTCCACCTTTCACTCACCACACATCTTACGGTAACACACCTCCACCGTACCACACAGCACTCACTCTCGCTACAAATCCATGAACCTAACTTACATCTATCGCTCATGGCGCACATTTCTATACACAGTAATCACTGACTTCCACATTCCTCACATATACTTATTTACATCATGGTCATAGGCGAATATAATACATCAATCATAATTATAAATCATAGTTCAACCTACCAGTCATCACTGGAAAACACCCAACAATCTCCCGACAGCCTCTGATCTCACGTCTGTCCCCTGGGACTCCTTAACTTGCAGTGATTGTCAGTACAGCGCTCTCGCCTCATGCCGACCCCCCAACTCACAACATTTCACGCTTTAACGTTAACTAACAGAAGTCAATATAGGTGAGCAGCCTCACTATCCCGTGAGTCAATCCCTCACTTCCATGCCCCCGTAATCCTTGAATCCCGCTTACTCCACTCGTGACAGTTAAGTCAGTGGAAAAATTGTAATTTACTGCGTTCTAGTTTTTGCTGCTGCTTTGTTTGTTTGTTTCTTTCTATCTTTTATTTTTCTTTCTCTCTGTCTTTCTTTCTTTCTGCTGGGTTTTCCTGTTTTTCATCCATCTTCTGCACCGCATTCTTTAATAAATGTCTTCCCTCCTTCATTTGCCTATATATCCTCTTCCTGGCTTGCTTAGGTCCAGTAAATCCCCCATGATGCACCTGCTCTGCGAGATATTTTAAATCCATTTCATTGTATCATTTAATTCTTTTTCTGTTTTATCGCTTGAATCTTTACAAATAGTTGCTCTCTAATCCTCACCCACTATTAAATGATATTCTTTGTGCAATTTATTTCATCTGTCTTGTTATACTTATTCCAGCGATTAGTCATAATACGCTTTTTAAATTTTAGTGCTGAAGCTTCTGGAATCTGACTGCTGGTTCCCTGAAAAGTCTTTATTATCTATCTAGTCCAATCTTTGTATTAATATGTGAGACAATGGCACAGAATCGTCAATATGTTTCAGTTGTCTAAGTTCAGAAAATTATGGTCAAGTCTTAAAATCTCAAATTTTTTATTTCAGTTAATTTAAGAGTATTAAGTCTGTTGTCATTTTGTATTAACAGAATGGCATTAATGGCAAATTTAGGTCCCATCTTTATGTTGCTGGATTTTCTCAAATGCAGAAACTGCAACATATTACTGATTCTATGCTGTCATCTCACACATGTACCTTTTTATAGGTTCTTTATTTCATTCATTCCCAATTATAGTCTAGAAAATAGACTGCACCTGTTTTCAAACTACGGCACTCTGTATACTTTGAATATAAATTTTTCTTCTCTTATTCCTTTAGCTTTTGGTATCATAAGGATTTTGTACCCATTGTTAATTTTTAAATAGAGCAGAATATCTAAGCAATAATTGCTAATTGCTGAAATGACATTTGTGTGACAGGAGGTAAAAAAGGTCTCCCAAGACCAGCTTCTCATTTCATATTGGCATCTTGAAGAGAAAAAAAAAACCTAACAGTTTGCCCAGAAGACATCTGTAAGAGGTTTATAACATTATTGGGACAGGTTGAACAAATTCAGAGGTCATTGGCTACATTTTGTTTAGCTGCAAGAGATAGTGAGAAATTTAGTGCTGGGAAAGAAACTGTTGTACCGATATTGCTAAATGAGAAACAGGAAATATGATTATTATGAACTGCAAAACAAAAACAAACAAACAAACAAAAGTAAGGATATTATGAGTATAAAAACTCAATATTTTATTCGGAATGTCAAACAACACAGAAAAATTAGTGTATGATATATTGCTGTTATCACCTAGAATTGTAGAGGATTATTAGGAGAAGAAAAACACAATATTTCATTTCATTTATACTTTCCTAACTTTCTTTAAGCAAATTGCCTAGAACTTTGAGGTGTTATGTACTGATAGAGTTTTTCCAGAAATGATGTCTGATTTTATACTTTATTTTGCATTCACAGCCTCATTTCAAAAAGCTGCTCTACGGTTTATGCTTTTTCCATGCTCTTGTGCAAGAAAGACGTAAGTTTGGACCCCTTGGTTGGAACATACCTTACGAGTACAATGAGACAGATTTGCGTATTAGCGTCCAGCAGCTGCAGATGTTTCTCAATGATTATGATGTAAGTTTGATCTGTTGTCCTGACCATCTGTCCAATTTCTGTATTTTATGACTTTGTAATTCATCTAAGACAGTCTCATCATCCTTCTCACATATATTGGTATATCAACAAATTTCTCATTCTACAGCATTTCAAAGTTTTGGTAACTCTTGATACTGTCGGACGTGGAAAAACGTTTCTGCCTATAACTTCAAAGCTAGAAAGACCGAGATATGACTTTGTGAGGATGTAGATATCGCCACTAGTAATGATAAAGTAGTCTTGAACTACCAAAATCTTTGATGCATCAGAATATGGGATGGACAATGACATGATCACTGCATTGACCTAATGGCTTATCTCATATTTCATAGTTTTGAGAGAAGCATCCAGCACTCTTATTATCAAGGCAAAATGTCTGTCTTATGTTTTGGTTGTTAAAGTCTGACCCATCTGTTTTTTTGTTTTTTTTTAGTTCATATATGCCGGGCTTGACTTCAAAAAGAATATCCTTTGGCTGGCTATACTGTAGAAAAGCCTAACAGTTACCATTCGGCTTGTAATTGCTAAAATAGTTAGCATTGTTTGGCCAAAAATGGAACAAAGGGTAATCCTGCTCTGGCGGTCATTTATGGCCTTACCATAAGAAAACGGCTTAATGTATGTCTACCTCAAATCTTTGTGCTTAAGTTTCTATGAAGCTTACACACATGAATTTTCACATGTAGATAGCACCCTGATTTAATTTCTGGTTGACTGTAGAAAAAAAACAATCTGTTACAAAGCTTTGAAAAAAGAAGCATATGCAATCCTCCAGGTTCTTAGATGTAAACATTGGCTATGAGAGTGCAGTACACTTTTTTATGGTTCAGTTGAAAGAAGTTGAAATTTTTTGAAGGCCTTGGTTGGACAAAGGATATGAGAGGTTAATACAATTTTGGTCTGACTTTGGCACTATGTTAGCATAGTGAAGATAGGTGTTGAAATATACCGAGCAGGTTGCTTTGTTTGGTTCCCAGCAATCCCTGCAAGTATATTGAACTTTTTTTAGATGTACTAATATCTCTCTTTACCGATGTGCTATGCTATGCCATAGCCTTTTCTTCCTAGTTTTTCTTGTCAAAAAATAATTTGATTTTCCTTGTCTCTGTTTGACTCCAGTTTTGTCAATTCTGGTAGGGTCCTATTGTTTTGTTATATTCTGTCTTTTGTCTTGCTTTCTCCTAGCACAATGTGAGTTGTGACCAGTCCATATTGACATGCTTTCTCCAACATCGAACTCCAACCTTCTCCTATTTTTATTGTGGTAGCCAACATTGTCATGAAAAATTTCTCCCTGCCTGTGAACAGGACGTCCAGTTTGAAGCTCTGCGTTACCTGACTGGTGAGTGTAACTATGGTGGGCGTGTCACTGACGACTGGGACCGTCGCACTCTGCTGACCATCCTCAACCTTTTCTATTGTCCCGACGTAATTGAAAAGGAAGACTACTATTTTGATGACAGCAAGGATTATTACAGTCCCCCTGATGGCGAGGTAAGTGGCCATGTCTGTCAGAGGTGCACATGTGTGTGAGTGAGCAAGCAAGTGAGAGTTAGAGAGAAAGAGGTGAGATAGAGAGAAAGAGGTTGAGAGAGGGAAATAATAATAATAATAATAATATAATAGGAGTGAGAGAGAGAGAGAGTGTGAGATAGATAGAGAGGAGGAGAGAGAGAGCAGGTGAAGAGAGAGTGAGATGATGAGAGAGAGACACACACACAATCAGAAGGCAAGAAACAAAGAGAGAGGGAGGGCAAGTGATAGAAAGAAATAGAGAGCAAGAGTTTGACAGTGCAAGTGTACCTTTTGAGTGTATTTTTTTGTATATAAATGACTACAAGTGACCCTACTGCCGTGTTTGGGCAGCTAATTTTTAGATGTAGTGTTTAATTTTTCTTTTACATTAAATGATGAGACAAACTGTAGATTGGTGAATACCTTTCACAGTAAACGTCCAAGGTAGAGAAATCTGTAGATGTGATGTTTCTTATACCAGAACATAAAATGCTCTGCATGTGAGAGGCAATTAATGCAGATCTGAAGGAGAGGGGCCCATAACTGGAGGTGGTGGAGCCTTTGTAATGCAGGGAGGGACTGGGGCCTCAACTGGTGATGAACAGAGCAAATATGAAGCAGCTTTCCGACATCACTAAGAATTTTTTTTGTTGGGGCGAAGGGGTGAAATCTGAAGTGATTCATTGTCATTGCAACACTGCTGTATTTCAGCTTCCTTTACCAAACAATATGTGTGATATTATAGAAAATTAAAATGAGGCCAAACAAACAAGAAAAAAAGAAAGAGAAAAAAGAATATTTTGCAAGAGGACTTTGCAACATGGAATCTTTGTCTCTCTTGTTTTTTTGCCAGATTGTAACTTTGCCCCAAGTCCAGCTGCCACCTTACAAATTTTCTATATGTTTAAAAATCTTTTGTAGAAATGTTACATAGTCAGATTATCAATGTCTTTGTCTGCAGTATGACAGCTACCTCGAGTATACACGAAACCTCCCTCTCAATCCCTCACCTGAAATCTTTGGCATGCATCCCAATGCAGACATCACCAAAGATCAGAAGGCAACTCAGCTGTTGTTTGACAACATTCTCCTAACACAGGTAGAGTTCTATATGCCAGTTATCTCATGCAAATTCTGTATTATTATGTAAACCTCACCACAGTGATGTAGTGACAGCAGCTGTCTATGATGAATAAAGTGGGTATCTGACCCAACTAAAGTCGTTGTATCCAAGAACTGTTAATTCCTTCGGTTGATCTTTCTGCTCTGTCTATCATCTTGCTTTTTCCTAGCACAAAGTGACCATTATCATGTTGATGCGTTTTCTCCAAATTCAGACTCAAACACTGAATTGAGCTTATTATGTTGGACCCACAGACTAATAAATAACCAGACTGGAAACACAAGCTTCGGGCTGTGTCGTTTTTTACGGAAGTTAATGAGATGCGGCCGCATAACCAACGTGGCCGCCGCTCGGGAAATTCCGATTTTAGTTCTATCTGCATTAGAAATTTCTTTTTATTTGTCAAGATTGGTTGTACATGTATTGATAATGCATTGTCTTGCCTATCCTTTCATTTTATTGTCTACAGCTGCCTTTTTTTTATTGTTATAAATTATGACCGTCTGGACTTTTAACGACCGCTGCATTGTAACTGTGCTGAAGCGTCGGTCGCAACCGTAAATCTAATGTGGCGAATGGTTCATGACCTTTCGCTGTTTTGTGGCGTCACACAATGGGATCATCCAGTCTGTTTAATTTATTAGTCTGTGGTTGGACCCACTTTATCATCTGGTGGCTCAGTTTTCTTCCAAAATGCCTTGCCCGCAGACCTTCAAAATCAGTGTGAACTGGTTTGCACCATTCATCATGTGTTAAAGATTTGACAGACTGTTGTTATTTTGAATAGACATTAGCTTGCACTGATGACACTTTGTTAACCTTCTTCAGAGAGATTTATTGAGTTCAAAGCTGTGATTTTTATGTCCCTTACTCTTAGACATTGAGATAAGAAACAAAACATTAAAATGATACCGCGGACAGAAATATTTACACACAGTTTCAAATCCAACATAATTTGACTAAATATGAAGACAGTGTTAAGAATTGCATCAGTATTAGATTGGCTTTTATTCCAGAAATGCTTATGTAGAGACACTGTCCAAGCATAGCTGAATAGAGAAATTAATGTTGAACAATGACTACAACTCTGTATTTTCTGATTCAGCTTTAAGTGGAAACTGTCCCTACCGAAGCTTTGTCTTTTGTGATAGGCACAAATATTAGGTGGAGAAAACAGAAAATTCCAAGATTTATAATATCGAGGGCTCACAAAAATCCCAATCATGAATGCAGTCAGAGCAGTATAAAAATGAAGACACCTTTAGATATTTGTTAGTCTTGGGGCATACTAGCCAGCTTTGTTTGGCTGACCAGTGGGATAGTGATGTGGTGGCCAGTATTTTCAGTGAGACCTCACACATTAACCAATTGGTTTTTTTCTCACTTGAGCTCAAAGTCATGATGTCACCATCCAACTAGGCAACCGATCAAACTTGGCTAGGGTTCGCCAGGCCTTACCTAATATTAGCCAATGTTTGAATTGATGCAATACAACATGATTGATAATCTGATGATATTTTGGGGTCAGCCTGGTGAAACTCAGATTATGAACAGCGTAAGTGGGGAGTACAGAGAGTGCTAGGTGTACATAGATTTAGATCACTTGGACCCATTACCAACCTTTGACTGCGCTTTCACTGAGAAACTTGTCACAGACCATGTATTGACTCTTTCACCATTGTCATTAAGGACAACATGACAACATCTTGAAACAAATTATTCCAAATATCATCAGCTGTCTACCAGAACTGAGTATGTCCAGAATTGGCACTTGAAAAAAATTGGTTGATTCTGGCCTGTTAGCAATTATAAACTTATGGACATAAACATACATCTGGAATTGGATGTCTGAGGCTATTTGAAAGATCACAGCATAGATGTTTATAGACATTATCGAAGACTGTTGTTAGGAAAGCCAAATTTGACTACAATCTGAAAATTGGCCAAATGGACACAGTTGTGGTTATCAGTAGACAAAATATCAGTAACCATCAGGCAAACTTATCAACTGCTGTTTAAGGTAAGAAAATTAGAGCTGTAGTCGAAGAGAATGAAACAAGTGTTGTTGAGTTAATTACAGAGGACATATGTGATTTGTGTATGGATCTCTGTACCTGTTATTGATATTTTGACATGAGCTTTGAATTTGTACACATTTAGAACAATCTTAAGCTGAATCCAGGGCCTTTAAAGCAGAATCAGTTACACCAGTGACTATCTCTGTGCCACAAATGGATTCTTTGATTCTGCTGTCTTTGCATGCTGACTGTCAGTCCTTTCAGTTGCATGGATTTGTAGTCATACCTCGAGTGACAAACACAGCCTTGCTTTGAATAAATGCATGAATTAAATATGAGGTGATGGCACGGAATCAGCAATATGTCGTAGCCACTCAGATTGAAAAAACCTAGCAAACTGATGGCTGGGATAAGAATTTACCTTTCTGTTAAAAGAAAACAATAGCAGACATGACAATCTAAATTGGCAGAAACTTGTATTTGAGCCCCACATGCCGATTTTCTCACCTTTGGAGGCTTGAATAAATTACTGATTCTTTGTTGTCACTTCACAAATTTTAATGTGTCATTGTGTCCTGTGAAGTCAGTGACTTACCTACCCCAAATTTGTGTGGAGATTGTATAGTATACAGCAACAGCTTATCCATCCTGCAATCACATGAAGTTATAGGGAAATTGAGCAAAATAGTATCTGGATATTTCCCTGTTATATTTTTATTCATCAAATTTTAATGAATCAGGCTACTATAAAGTACCAAACAAAACTGTAGTGGCCGAGATCACACAAAAACACTGTTAAACCCAGACTCAAACTCAAACTCCCTTGAAGCAGTCAGTGGTCTGTTCAGTAATGTGGTATTTGGGATGGAGCAGTTGCTGAACTCTGTGCTGTGTTGTTTCCATGATACTAATCTCTTTTTTTTGTGACAAATGTGTGATATTTATACTTTCAGCTTTTTGTGTTCCATCTGACGTGTGCAGCATGAGTTCGTTTGTTGTAAAAAATGCATATTATTTTTACCAATTAATGATTGCAGAAATACTAATTATCTTTTGATGGCCTGTCATAACTTGAAATTTCGCAGATAATTGTAATCACAGTTTATCATAATTATGTCCAAAGGTTACAACTTTTTGGCACTACCTTACCCTACTTGGTATACCGCTGAGTCTGGTATTGCCAGTCTTTTCAGAAACTTCAAAAATGTTAAAAAAATTTGCGTTGGTGATTTTCACTTGAAAGAAGTGCTAAATTGGCAGCAAGATCTAAACAGTTCAGTACACTTCATTGTTGATTACTGCCATATTTTGCACTTGCAGTCAAACAGAATTGAAAATTGAGTTATGATATGCCCATGGAGATTTATTTTTGTGTGACGATGCATGAAGACATGAGCCAGATGTCATGGTTCACTGCAGCAAATGCAAGTATTTATTTTTTAAAAAATAAAAAATTTCAAACAACAACAAAATATCCGTGCGTTGCTCACAGAATGGTTGAGACTATCAGTATAATTATGAAGAAATCAGTAGATGACACACAAATATTATTCTCCGTCTCAGATGTCTGCAAAATCATGAATTTTCTGGTGACTCATTTTGTCATGCACTTTCACCAATTTGCATGTTTTAGTAAGAGGTAACTGACTTTCTGCTTTGTTTTTAGTCATTTATGTTGCATTTTATTACAACCCGTTTTTGGTATTTCTCACGTGTGATTCACCCTGACTCCATTATATGCCTGGTTTGCTGTGTGGCATGCTGTGGTTGCTATCTTTGCAATCATCACCATCACCATCATCAAAACTTCTGCCGCTGTCGTCATCATCATCTACAACAATGATGGTGTTCTGTCGTGGAACTGCATCATGACTTTTATTCTGTGGCGTACAGAAACGGGTGAGATATGACTAGACGAATAGATACTTAAAACTACGGTATCCACTGTGCCTCTCCATGACAAGAACAAAATTAACAATACAATCATCAAGAAAACATGCAATTTGTCAGACTCAGTATTTTTCACTTTGACCACCTGTACCCAATGCTGGTGAAAAGAAATATACTTATATATACTTACCTTAAATATAGTTACCACCCTTGTTTCATCCAATTTTCCAGACAATCCAAATGCAATAAAATAATGCACATCAAAACAATCAGAGGAAGATGTAGAAGATCATTTTTACTATCTGCAATTCACCTCAACAATGCATTCTAGCTAGATCTGTGCCGTATTTAATCATATATCGTTTCATGGCGTGTTACTTCATTCATTATGTCTCTTATTGACATGTTTTTATAATAATACATAAGATGTGTGTATCATGAATGTGCTTTTAAATCGTTCAGTGAACATTAATTTCCCATAATGGGATAATAAAGTGATTCTTATCTTATTTTATGTTAAAATCAGTAGTCAAGCACGGACCAAAGTCTGGGTTTTGGAATGGAAACTCTTTCCATTTTCAAGTTGTGATGTATGACACAGATCAAATTTGGCACAAAGTTTGACCTTATTTTGTGTCAGATATATACCATTTAAGCCCCCTCCTTCCTAAAACTTATTTTGCATAAAGTGTATAACAATCACCATTAATGTCTACAGTTTCCCTCCCATCCCAAACCTTATTTTGTGTAAGGTGTGTACCATTAATGTCCCAGATCCCAAACCATATTTTGTATGGGATGTGTACCATTAATATCCATAGCTAGTTCCCCTCCCATTCCTTCCCAAACCTTATTTTGTCCATGGTTCTCCTTCATTTCCCAAACCTTATTTTGTCCATGGTTCTCCTTCATTTCCCAAACCTTATTTTGTCCATGGTTCTCCTTCATTTCCCAAACCTTATTTTGTCCATGGTTCTCCTTCATTTCCCAAACCTTATTTTGTCCATGGTTCTCCTTCATTTCCCAAACCTTATTTTGTCCATGGTTCTCCTTTATTTCCCAAACCTTATTTTGTCCATGGTTCTCCTTCATTTCCCAAACCTTATTTTATGTTGAGTGTTGACCATAAATGTCTGTGGTTCCCTTCCCATCCCAAACCCTATTTTTTGTTAAGGGCGTAATGGTTCATGTTCCATCCCAACCTCATTTTGTTTTTGGTATATACCGTAAATCTCTTGGGATAGTAATAATAATTCATGCCTTCCTAATGTGGCATGTGGATATTTGTCTTTCTCATTCCTGGTCATTGCTACACTGCTAGTGAGTCATTTACTAGAAGGGGCCATCTAAGAAGGTATGTGCGTTCCGGGGGGGGGGGCTGTCTCCAGGTTAAGGAAAGTGTACAATGTGAGGGGGGGAGTGGTTTCGGGGAGCATACATATATGTTTTTCAATTATGGTAATAAATGATATAAAAAGTATGATTTACTTTTAGGGGGGGGGGGGGGGTTGAAACAGCGAGTTGTAGAAATCATAAAAATTGAATATAGATTATGTATTTTAGTAATGGAACAGTCAAATAATTCATGCAAGATCTCACTCAAGTTTTAGAGAATCAAAGTCTCTCATGAACATTCACCATTCTGAATGCTGAAAGCGCAAATAAAGGGGAGGAGGGTTTGAAGCCAAGAGTACAAATATCGCCAAAATGAAGAGCACATACTTTTACATTTTAAAGGAAAACAATCACTCTGGTAAAATGCCTTGCTGTAAAGGAAAACTTATTTAACCCTTTTACTGCCAAGCCCAAACACCCTTTGTTTCCTTAGACTACCAAAATAATGGATTATTGAGTCGAAAGACAGCAGGAAGTAGTGTAAAATTAGGAGTGCAAAACATGCCGGAACAATTTTGGCCAGTATATCGGGTCTCGCAGCAGTTTTAGCATATTAAACGGTAGGGCTGATATTTCCTATGGCAGCTAGAGGGTTAAATAATAAAAAAAAAATTGCCATCAATAGTGTGGGCATCTTTGTATCGGACACCAAAATTTACTTTACTATCAGCATAACCCACCAGAAGGACACACTCAGAAGTATTATTACTGTACATTGTTAGCATCATGTACTACTTCAGCATCACCACCTGCAGCAGCATCAGAATCATTCAACATCACCATCACCACCACCACCACAGCATCATCATCAGCACCTCTTGAATCAGCCTCATTACTGCAATCCACACCAAGACTTGAATGAACCCCACTGCTAACACCAACACCGTTGTCTTTATCAAAGTTTAACCACACACATAGGCTTAGAACTACAACAGCCACCACATCATCAGCATCATCATCACCTCCATCGTCATCATATGTATCTTTAACTTTCAGGCCAGGGCTTCGAGTGGCGGAGGCAAATCCACAGATGACATTGTGGATGAAGTAGCCACAGACATCCTCAGTAAACTCCCTCCCAACTATGACACTGATGCAGCTCTGCGGAAATATCCAACATCTTATAGGTGAGCAAATTACCTTGTAATCATTTGATAGAGCCATATTATAAAAAAACTTCTTTGACCATACTCAATTTGTTAGTGAGAAAAGATGAGTCCCTCCATGCTTGGAACTGGTATTCTGATGTTCTGTATTTGTTGTTAAAAAACTGTGTCACATATAATCTACATAAATGAAAGCGAGTTGCAGATCATATGTGAGTGCATGAGAAAAGCCACAATAATTCGGCAACATGACATTTTGAGTTCTGTACATATAATAAAAGACAAGACATTTCTGATAAATTGAAGTCAGTGACCCCCCTAAAACAAGATTTTGAGAAAATGGCATTTAACCCTATAAATGGCAAAGCTAATTGACCAAGTAATATGTGAGTGTGCATGAGAAAACCCACAATATGTCGACAGAGCTGATTTGAGAAAAACGGCTTTGAAGTGAAAATATGTGAGTGTGCATGAGAAAACCCGGTATAAGTCGGCAGAGCTGATTTTGAGAAAAACGGCTTTGAAGTGAAAATAATGGGTCCGACACAAACCTCCAAATTGGCTGTTGTTTAGGGGACCGTGGCATGTTACAGGGTAAACTGTAGACGAGCAGTGAACACTACTCACTATGATCTCTATAATGGCTTTGTAATTAGACTACGGTCTCCTAACAAGATCCAAAAACTTCGGACTTGGCTGTTGCTAGGGGACCGTGGCATGTTACAGGGTAAACTGTAGATGAGCAGTGAACACTACTCACTATGATCTCTATAACTGCTTAGTTATTAGACTACGGTCTCCTAACAGCAATCACTTTAATATTACTTGGTCAATTAGCTATGGCCACTAATACGATTAAATGCCATTTTCTCAAAATCTTGTTTTAGGGGGGTCATTGTCTTCAATTTATCAGAAATGTCTTGTCTTTTATTATATGTACAGAACTCAAAATGTCATGTTGCCGACTTATGCCGGGTTTTCTCATGCACACTCACATATGGGTCTGACACAAACTTCCAACTTGGCTGTTGCTTAGACGACCATGTCACGTTACAGGGTAAACTGTAGACGAGCAGTGAACACTACTCACTATGATCTCTATAAAGGCTTAGTAATTAGACTACGGTCTCCTAACAAGATCCAAAAACTTCCGACTTGTCTGTTGTTTAGGGGACCGTGGCATGTTACAGGGTAAACTGTAGATGAGCAGTGAACACTACTCAGTGTGATCTCTATAACGGTTTAGTTATTAGACTACGGTCTCCTAACAGCAATCACTCCAATAGTAATGGGTCTATAGCTATTGCCACTTTTAGGATTAAATGCCGTTTTATCAAAATCTTGTTTTAGGGGGGTCACTGATGTCAATTTATCAGAAATGTCTTATCTTTTATTATGTGTACAGAACTCAAAATGTCATGTTTGCGACATATTGTGGGTTTTCTCATGCACACTCACATATTGGAGTGATTGTTGTTAGGAGACTGTGGTCTAATTACAAAGCCGTTATAGAGATCATAGTGAGTAGTGTTCACTGCTCATCTACAGTTTATCCTGTAACATGCCGTGGTCCCCTAGAAACAGCCACGTCGGAAGTTTTTTGGATCTTGTTAGGAGACCGTAGTCTAATTACAAAGCCGTTATAGAGATCATAGTGAGTAGTGTTCACTGCCCATCTACAGTTTACCCTGTAACATGCCACGGTCCTCTAAACAACAGCCAAGTTGGAAGTTTGTGTGGGACCCATATTTTCACTTCAAAGCCGTTTTTCTCAAAATCAGGTTTGCCGACTTATGCTGGGTTTTCTCATGCACACTCTCATATGCTGTGAACTCTGAGATATCTAAGAAACCTGAAACCATGCAGTTGTCACCTAAAATTATTTTTTAAAATCTAGTTTGCAACAGATGAATGAAATTGCAGGTATATATTTATATTATGCTCAGCAAGGACAAGTTTTGAAGTTGAGAGCCATCTTTTCCACATGGTGTTTTATAGCCTAACATTCCAAGCTTTTCTTGTCCGTCTGTTTTTTTGTCGAAAAGTTTCATTTTATGGTGTCACCATTCAATAGTCTGGGGACTCTGTGCAGTGCAGCATCAAATTTTCATGGGGTATAAAAGATAGTGTGAGTATATTCACGTTGCCAAGGGAAACATTGGTATTTTTATACTTTAAAGTATTATATTGTTTGAAATATTGCAACTTTCATCATCATCATCATTGCCTTTCTCACCCTGGATCAGGGTATAGGCCACCAACAAACACTTTCCATCCCTCTCTATCATGGGCCAGCCTCTTTACATTATTCCAAGTCTTTCCGCTTCGTTGCACATCATTTTCTCTGGCTCTTCTCCACGTTCCGCGCGGCCTTCCTCTTGATCTCTTGCCCTGGGGATTCCAATCCAATACCTTCTTCGTGATGCTGTTTCCTGGCCTCCTGAGAGTGTGGCCGATCCATCTCCATCGCCTCCTACCAATTTCCTCTCTGACTGGGCTCTGTCTTGTTCTTTTCCATACAATTTCATTGCTGACCTTGTCTGTCCATCTGATCTTAAGTAGCTTCCTCAAACATCTGTTGATGAAAACTTGGATTCTCTTTATGCAGGCCTGAGACGCATTCCAAGTCTCACACCCATACAACAGGACTGACTTCACGTTCGAGTTGAATATCCTCAGCTTTGTTTTTAGAGATATATCCTTGGTTCTCCAAATCTTGCTCAAGGACGTGAAAGCTGCCTGTGCCTTTCCAATTCGTGCTTTGACTTCTGCCTCTGTTCCTCCCTTATTGTCAATGATACTACCAAGATAGCAGAAGGACTCTACATCTTCCAGTAGTTGATCTCCTACTCTGACTTGTGCGCTTGGGGGTGCAACAATTTTTAGGACCTTCGACTTTGCAGGATGTATCCTCAATCCAATAGATTCTGAAATTTTGTTTAGAGCTGTAGTCTTTGCTTGCATCTGGTCGTGTGTGTGTGACAATAGTGCCAAGTCATCTGCAAAATCTAGATCGTCCAGCTGTGTCCATGGGGTCCATTGTATGCCATTTCTTCCTCCACTGGTGGTTTCTTTCATAAGCCAATCAATCACCAGGACAAACAGAAATGGAGACAGCAAACAACCCTGCCTAACACCAGTCTTGATATCAAAGCTGTCAGTAAGCTCGCCATCGTGTACGACTCTGCAACTTGTCCCCTCGTACATGCTCTTGATAAGGTTCACCATCTTCTCTGGGATTCCATAATGTCTCAATATTCTCCACAGTGTTTCTCTATCGATGCTATCAAAGGCCTTCTCGTAGTCAAGGAAGTTCACTATCAGTTGGGAGTTCCACTCTAGCGACTGCTCTACTATGATTCTCAGCGTGGCGATCTGGTCGGTGGTTGATCGATTACTCCTGAAACCAGCTTGCTCCTCGCGAAGTTTTTGGTCTGTTGCATTCTGTATTCGCTTGAGAATAATCCGATTGAAAACCTTTCCTGGGATGGAGAGAAGTGTGATTCCTCTGTAGTTACTACAATTGCTGAGGTCCCCTTTTTTTGGGAGCTTCACGAGGTGTCCTTCCTTCCAGTCCTTTGGAAACTTGCCTCCGATCCAAATCCTCGAGAATAGTGAGTGCAGACCCTCTGCAGCCCCAGCAGCATCTGCCTTCAGCGCCTCTGGTGGGATCTGGTCTGGTCCAGCTGCCTTGCCTCGATTTAACTGCTTTATGGCATCATTAATCTCTGCTTTAGTCGGAGGGTCGCAACTGATCGGTAAATCATTTCTTGCGGGTAGAATGTCGGGTGGGTTGCTTGGTGGAGGTCTGTTCAAGAGGCTGTTAAAATGTTCTATCCATCTTTTTGCCTGAGCTTCCTTTCCAAAAATAGCCTTCCTGTTGTAATCCTTGACAGGAACTTCAGGTTTTCCATATTTTCCAGCAAGAGTCTTTGTAGTCTGGTAGAGGATCCTCATGTGTCCTCCTGTTGCTGCCTTCTCTGCTTTCTCTGCTAACATTCCTATGAACTCCTCTTTGTCTTTTTTAATTGATTTTTTGACCTCTTTAGCTGATGCTCGGTACTCTTCCTGGTTACCAACTCTTGAGCTTCTTGTACGACTTGCATTTACCCGTTCTTTTAGGTCTCTTCTTATCCTTATCAAGTCCAGTGATTTTTGACTGATCCATTCCTTGTGTTCCACTTTCTTTTCCCCAATAACATCCTGACATGTTGATATAAATACTCCTTTTACCTTAGCCCAGTGAGTCTCCAAATCTACTGTCTCTTCGAGGTCAACAAGGGGTTTGAATCTATTCCTCAGTGTCAGCTGGAACTCTTCCTTCTTGTCTCCATCCAGAAGGCTCACTTGAAACTTTCTCCTCTTTGTTCCTGCTCTGGTACCTTGTTTCTTGAGGCGGAGTTTGAGTCTTGCCAGCAGCATGTGATGGTCAGATCCAACATCTGCTCCTCTCTGTACTATGACATCCTCTAGTGAGCGTCTGAATCGTCGGGTGATGCAAAAGTGGTCAATCTGATTTTCAGTTACTCCATCCGGTGAAATCCAAGTGGCCTTATGGATCCTCTTGTGTGGGAATACTGAACCTCCAATCACATAGCTGTTAAATGCGCAGAAACTTGCAAACCGCTCTCCATTCTCATTCATTTGTCCTAAACCATTGCACCCCATAATGTCCTCATACCCTGTATTGTCCTGTCCTATCTTGGCATTGGCGTCTCCCATTATAATGTTCACATCTTTTCTTGGCAATGTGTCAACTATTTCCTGAAGCTGGTTGTAGAAGTCGTCCTTGTCCTCATCGGTTGCTTCATTTGTTGGGGCGTATATCTGCACAATGTTCATGTTGATGTTCTTGTTCTTAGTAGTAAATGATGCCAATATAATTCTCCTTCCATAGGGTTCCCATCCCCTCAGTGACCTCTGGGCGTGCTTGCTCAAGATGATCGCTACTCCTTCTGTATGCTTTTTGTCCTCCCTTCCAGAATACAAAATCTTTTCCCCAGTATTAAGTTGTTTCAGTCCGGACTGTATCCAGCGGGTCTCGCTAACTCCAAGTATGTGCAGTCTGTATCGCCTCATCTCCATTGTAACCTGGGCACTCTTTCCTGCTTCATACATGGAGCGGACATTCCACGACGCAATCCGGAGTGACTTGCTTGATGAAGGAGCAGTCGGGCCAGTGGCGTCCTTTTGGCTTTGTCCATTGTCCTTCATTGAATCTACAGGTGCAGATGCTCCCCCTTCTCCCAAGATAAAAGACTGATTTGAAGTATTTGCTTGTGTTTCTGTAACTGGTTTATTTTTACAGGGTGGGTAGTTGGCCCACCGCCAACTGGCTCTTCTCGGGAGACCAGGACCTTTGCACCTTTAGTCGCCTCTTACGACACGCAGTATCACGTCAGATGTATTCTCTGCTGTCCCTCTTCTACAAGAGAGCCCCGCATCTGCACGGGCGATTGCAACTTTAGTTCTTGTTTATTCCAACTCCACTTTCTGCACAACTGAGAAATTCAGTGTTAAACGTTTGCGGCTTTAGCATTATGATAAGGAGTTAGAATAAAATGAAACTGAAACATCTTGGTAAGTGACGCTACACATTTGAAACAAGTGTCAAAGTGAGCATTTGTTATACTTCTTCTACATACTTTAAGATCTGCAGTGTTTCAGGAAATAGGGCTTACAAGGCTGCAGGAAATAGAACAAACAAGGTGGCAGGAAACAGAACAAACAAGGTTGCAGATATAGCATGGTTGTGATGGTGCACTATCTTCTGACAGGCTAAACAGTGTTTCCTCAGAAATCCGAGTTTGGTGGATATAAGCATTTAGTAATAATATGTCTTTTGTTTTCTGCTTCTCCAGTCAGAGCATGAACACTGTGCTGGTACAGGAGATGGTCAGGTTTAACCGTTTACTGGGCACTGTCAGGTCAAGCTTGACCAACATCAAGAAGGCTATAAAAGTGAGTTGTTGTATAAAGCAATGCTCCATTATGAGCATCCTGAAAACTCAAGTCTGATCACTTACTGTATTACGAATTTTGTCCTTCTGTTAGTTCAACATTTGTCTCCCCCATCAGTCCGTCAGTCTGTTTGTCACTGTGTCCTGTTCACTAAACATTAAGAGTATCGTCCATCCATCTGTCCACCTATCCATCCAAACTGTCTATCTGTTCCTCCACCAAACTATCTGTCCCTCCATCCATCCATCCTTCCATCTGCTAGTCTGACCATCCATCCATCCATCTGTCCATAAATCCATCTGTCCCCCTTCCCATCCCCTCCCTCCACCCATCCATCCATCCATCTGTATGCCCATCCATCTATCCAGCCATCCACCCACCTGTTCGTCCATCCATCATCTGTTCATCCATCCATCCATCCATTCATCCATCCATCCATCCATCCATCTTTTATCCGTTCATCTGTCCACTCATTCACCCCACCATCCATCCATCCACCCTACTGCCCATGCACCCACCCATCCATCCTTTGGTCTGTCTGTTCATCCGTCCATCCATCCATTCATCCACCCACCCATCTTCTGTCCATTTGTCTGCCCATCCATCCATTCATTCACCCCATCCATCCACCCTCCTACCCATGCACTCACCCATCCATCCATTCATCCATTTGTCTTTCTCTTTGTCCGTCCATCTGTCCATCCATCTATTATTATTAGATACTAGTGTAAGGAACGGGTTCAAAGAACAGGTTGCATCTAGTTGCTCAGTCAGCACACAGATTATGTAGATCTAGATAGAAAACAACTCAAACTGGCACAGTAACACCCGCATGGCCGGTGCATAAGGCAGACGGCACAGAAACTCATGCCTTCAAGCTTTCAAACGCAACCGGAAGTTTAGCCTAAAGACGAAACAAAACAAAGGCAGGAGGGAGGCCATCATTGTTGAGGAGAAAGCATTATTCGATATTTTTAGGCCTATTTTCATTTATTACAAAATTGCGATACTTCGCGTTCATGTCAAAGGAATAGACATAGTAGCAAAAAGAACTATCTTTCACATGTAATTTTTTCAGGTCTGGGCATTTCTTCCTCGCAGCAGTGAATTTTTTTTCCTTGCTGTTTTTTTATATAGAAATGAGGACCTCAATTATTCGCATTAGAATAGATAAATAAACATAAGCCAACTAAAGCTTTTAAGAGACTACATGCTGTCAAGGAAAAATGATCTGTAATGACGTGTCCTGTTTTCTCTCCAGGGTCTGGTTGTAATGTCAGCTGATCTAGAGGAAGTGGTACTCAGCATTTTGAAGGGTAAGATCCCAGGCATGTGGATGAAGAGATCCTACCCATCCCTAAAACCCCTGGGATCCTATGTGAATGACTTCATTGCCAGGCTGAAATTTCTCCAGGACTGGTACGATGTTGGACCCCCTCCAGTTTTTTGGATTTCCGGATTTTTCTTCACCCAGGCTTTTCTTACAGGCGCCCAGCAAAACTTTGCCAGAAAGTGAGTGATCAGGTGGACATTGGGGTGATGATTTGAGGTGGGGGAGGGGCATGACTGGGGGAGAATGCACTTAGTTTTTGAAAAGTTTAGTCCAACAGCACACATGTGACTTCTTGTGTTGCTGTTATGGCGCATTATTTTGAATCAAGGTGAGTGAATGGAGATGCTCGCACATGTAACACTTGTGCTTGTTACAGAGTCGATGGGAACATGAAATTAAGACAAAACAGCAAGCTGCATCTGCGTGCCTAGACTTTTTCAATACATGTAGTTGTTGGGAAAAGCCCAACAGGTCAAAAGTAGATCAACCATCAAAAACTGTGACGAGCTGTGAAAGTGAGGCAATCAATAGGCCATAAGTAAAACTCAGACCAATCAGATGAAACAACCAGTACAAAGAGCAATGTTTGTCTCATGGAACTGAGACTAACAAAATCATTAGTAAGTTTCAAAAGGCAGCTAAAGCATTTTTTGTTCCAGCAGGCTTATTTTTCTTGACTTACCTGAGGGGAGAGAGCATGTGATAGAAGGAGTGAGAATGTGATGGGAAGGGAGAGAGAGGGGGGTGGGGAGAGGGAGTGTGGGAGAGAGAGGAATGAGTTTTTATTACTTGTAAAGCGCATTGAGCCTTTATTGGAAATGCGCTATATAAATGTAATTTATTATTATTATTATTATTATTTCAAGGCAAGGTTAGACTTGTGTGCTGTCAGAGGAGAATTACTGTGCACTCGTGGGGGTGTTTTAGCCAGCAACAGTAATCTATCAGTTTTGTATAAGAGGAGCTGGTATTGCATGAGAAACCCCAACAAAATATACAACTCTGGGAATGTGATTTCATTGGCTGTGGCAGCACATTGCTGAAAACTTTGCTGATTTAATTGGCTATTGGTAATAGCAGTGTTAATGGCACGGAACTTGGGAATTTTTGGTGAACCCGGCGAAGTCTATTACTTACCTGTGACATGTAGTAATTATATGCTGAGATTTGGAGTTACATTGAGGTGGATAAATGCTATAGCCTCTCAAGTCTTGGCAAAGGCTCTTTTTGCTCATTTTAAGTGGAACATTTTTAAGGGGCAAATGAGTTTTATGGCCTTTATTCTGCAGATTCACCATCCCCATTGACTTGCTGGGATATGATTATGATGTGCTGGAGGACAAGGACTATGATGACCCTCCAGAGGATGGTATGTGGGGTGATATATAATTTATTTTATCTATCCTGACAAAGCCTTCTGTTACCCTTGCATTCTTATGGAGACACAAAAATTGTTCCTATTCAGTGCATGGAAGAGAATTGAATATATATTACACTTACACTATATTTGCCTATAATTGAGGAGTTTGGAAATCCAAGGGTTCTTAGTGTAAAGTTCATGCTTTTGAGAAAAATCTTTTTCTTACAAAAATTGAGATAAGGCCATTATGTGACATAACAAACTGTATTCTATCATTCTAATGGAAATTGTGGAGGTAATCTGTGGGAGAAGATTTTAAAGTGTTAAAAAGTTGATTGAACACTTTGGAAAGTTGAATTACAAGACTTTCAAGCTATTTTCTCACTGATGTGGAGGTAGAATAAATCACCGCTTGCATTTGACGGGATGAAGCGCTGTTTAAATGTTACTGTTTTTATAATTATTGCTAGGGCAAAGTCATGTCAACTGTAATTGATATTCAAGCAAATATGCACAGAATTTTTCTATTTTTGTAATTCATTTTCCCTTAATTATGTCTTTGTTTAGGTGTGTACGTGCAAGGTTTGTTTGTAGATGGAGCCAGGTGGGACCGGAAGACTAAGAAACTGAACGAGTCCATCCCAAAACAATTGTTTGATACTATGCCTACGGTGAGTCCTGGGTCTAATTATGTCTACTTTTTCTGGCTTTGTTTGTACAGCTGTCAGAGTATGTCTACAGCTGTATGTGTTGCCTGTTGGCTTTTTTTTCATTGGGAATCATAAAATGTGACGTACCTGGTGTCCGTCCATCCATCCACCCACATGTCCATCCATCCAACCAGGCATCCAGAAGGTCGCTGTTAGGTCTCCTTCTGTTCTATCATTCTGATATATTCTGTCTGTGGTCTTGGATTTTCCTAGCACAGTATGGCTATTATCATGTTGTCATGCTGTCTCCAAACTCAAACTCAAAATCGGTCCAATGATGTACCCATCCATCTGTCCATCGATCCAGCCATCCATCCAGCCGCCATTCCATCTATCAGTCCTTCCTTTGCCTATCCGTCATTGTCATGTTTGTAACTTTCCAACTACCATCATCACTTGCAATAGCAGCCTTGCCATTGCCATTCCTATCGCCTGTAAGGCTATCATCACAGCCACCACAAACAATAACATCACTGTCATCGACACAATAAATTCCCTTGACATACAACACTTCTCTGTCTCAGATGTGGCTGAAGCCATGCAAGCGGTCAGACCTCCCTGAAACACAGGCATACAAATGCCCAGTCTACAAAACCAGTGAGAGGAGAGGAGTTTTGTCTACCACAGGACACTCCACTAACTTCGTCATAGGCATGATGATTCCTTCTGACAAGCCACAAGAACATTGGGTCAGAAGGGGCGTGGCTCTCCTATGCCAGTTGGATGACTAGACTTTCACCCCAATGCTTGAAACCTGTGCATTTTGTGACCTCAGGACCTGTCAGTATCCTACTTACATTCTGGAAATTCATTGTGGACTTGTATTTATTTAAATATGAATTAAATCTTGGCACCACAAAGTGGCAGAGGAAGACGAATTGGATTAGAATATTATTTGTCAAAAACCCACACTTTCTTTTTCCCTGCGATAGGTGTATGATGTTTTGCAAATATGATTCAGAGTAATTTAGAATATAATGAAGTCAACAAAAAATCCAGCACAGCCCTGAATAGTACCATTGTGTTTCTTCGCGTCTTAGATAAATGACTTTGTACATGTTGTTGAATATGTTGCTGCAGATTTTTGCCGTGTCTTCCTTTAATTTGTGGTTGTTGTGCTGCTGATGTGAACACTGCTGTTAATGAGTTTAGTTTAAATATTAATTTTATGTACAGCCATGATTTTGATGTATTGTAGATGGGATATATTTGATGCTGGAAATAATTTTTATGACAGGAATGTTTTTGAATTAATGGGCTGTGATTGATTTTACAGATATACTCTGTAAGAGGAAGAATTGACACCTACTTTCTTTACTGTCTGGTATGCTTCTAATATTGAAGCTATGTTTGGCGAGTGTCACCCTGAATCAAGTCCGCTTTGCTTCTGTTTTGAGACTGTATGGGAGATCTCTCTTTTTGCCAGCTGACTTGAAATGGTTTTGACATGTCCGAACTTGTGAGACAGACTTTTTTCAGTCTCGCCGGCGTGCAAAGCCATTTAATTCCGTAGGTCACGTCTCACACTAAAATTGAGAATGACTCAGGGCAACCTTATGAATAATAATGATGAGTATGTGCATTTAGAGGATCTGTGGAAGATCATGTAAGTCATCTGGATGTGGAGAATTGGCATATCCTTTTAGAGGACAATAGATTCGGAGAAAAGGCACGTCCTTTTAGAGGACATTGTCGTGGTAAAGCCCTAACGATAAAAACTGTATTAATTTTGAGAATAACTCTTGTCAGACAGAGTTCAATTCTTAACTGGAGTTTACAGTTTTGGGACTTCAGCATTTTAAAACATGCACAGATAAGAAGATGATCTGTGAAATGTAGGCATATTCAGTATTTAGTGGGTGAACATTTTCAATCTCCATAAAAAAAAAAGTACTTTTCTTGCAATGTCAGGTATTTTCTGATTTTGTGAATGTCCGTTTTGATACTTGACCAGTCATTTAAGTTTGCTATTGCATTATGTAATTATTGTACGAATTCCGTCCTAATAAGTTTTTGAAGTTTTCCTTATTGATTTGGCTTTTGAGTCAGTTATAATGTGATATTCTGTGATAAATTTTATAAGACGTATTTACAAGATGCATTCTGTTAAGTTTATGTGTGATGTGGATTATGTGATATACTGAAAGCAGAAAATGGTTTGCAACACATATGATGATAATGAAATGGTTATTGGTGCATTTTGAATGAATTTTTTAGTATTTAATATTTGGCATCTGTGAACTGATGTAAAATCTTGTGTTTTGGCAATTGCTGAGTGTCATCCGTGACAAAGATACTGACATTTAATTGTTTGCTAAGATGATACATTTGGCCAGGGCTGCCTGTCTCTTTTCTTACCTTGCCGATTTAATAATATTGACATAAATTGTAAGATATATAACTGGTAGTGGATGGCAGGGTTAAGAAAAGCAAAAAAAAAAAAAACAGTATTCAGATGTTGTATTTTTCATCTGAAAATAGTGGCAAGGGAATCAAGTTATACGAGAAAGAAAACAACAAAACGAGTATTTATTTATTTATTTAGATAATATAAACTTAATTTATTGAGTTTTTAGTTAGGTGGTTATATAGATCCCAGAAAGAATGATGAAGATGGTTAATTTGTTTTAACCACCTTATAATTTATGCCATGTTTTATTGTTGATGATAAAATGCCATTGTTGATTCACCAGTATATCACCTGCAGGTTTTTCTGTGTCACAAGCCAAAAGTCACAGCATTATGAGTGAATATATCATCTATATCTTCCATGTCTGGGTTGACCAATTAATATCACAGAATTAAATGGTTCATAGATTTCATTCACTGTCACAAATTGTTATATTGTATTGATGTTATGAAGTTGTTTTTTTAATATTTTTGGGAATTATGTCGAAATAAGAAAAAAAAACACTGCTTGGAAAAAACAGTGTCACACATTTATCTTCAGTGAAAACATATATGGCCATTATGGTTCCAGTCTGGCCAATTCCTCCCTCACCCCCGCCCCCCCACCTTTATTTCAGTGAAGTTTGAAATATTTTCTTATGTTTCAAACTATAAGAGATATTTTTCACTGCTGGAGATACGCCAAGTACAAGCAGAAATGAATAGGCCAGATATGTTAGCCAGGTTAAGCCAAATTGAATTTGGGCTTTGTAGGTTTTTTTCTTCTTACTTTTTGTAAAGGGAAGAACTTCCACAGGGTCCATAATCTATGTATTTTAAAGAAAGAAAAAATGCTGTGATGTTTTGAAATATTTTATTGACAATAAACACTTTTTTTGTCACACAAACACTGACTTTCATGTTTAGTTAGTTATTTCATCCTAAAATCTTTGAAGTTTTGTTATGTCCTATTGGTGGATGTAGCAGCGAGTTTGTATGTACAGAGAGGGATTACTATTGGTCGACAGCATTGTTTGTTGATTGAATATAAATAGATCAAGAGCGCCAACGAATACATATATGGAAAGTGGGAGCATATTCTGACCAATGGGTGCGGGAGTGCTATCTCATGCTGGAACTAGTTCAGACAAACTGACTCTGTTAGAATCCCAATATTGCTTCTCCTTACAGGCAAGTCTCGCATGTTTTGTTAATTACTGACCATGAAATGTCCAGCAGTGATGTGGCTGTGGATAGCTGTAACTGTGGCGCTCACTTTAAGACAGGGTGCAGGGGAGATTGTCGCATGTGCTTTTGAACTGGCAAAAACGGACCGGAACGACCAAAGGGCAAATCGAACGACCGAATAAAGGACCGACTGACGGAAAAGCGGACCGACAAACAGACCTGATCAACCCATTTAACTGACCAGGCGGACCGAGTCACCTACCTACCGACAAGCGAAAGACAAAGAGACAAGTAGAGTGGTGGCAAAGGTGGTGGTACGGAGATAGGGGTGAATATGTTATAAAAGGAAAGAAGGAAAAGAAGGGACTAAGGAAGTGAGAACTGAGAAAAGATGAAAGAAAAAGAGGGAGGGAAGAGATGGAAGGAACGTGTAGATTTGGACAGGAACAGAGAGCCATGGAACAAAATTCAAGGACAGATACAGCAGTGTTTATGATAGTGTGTTTACTGTTGTTGTCGTTATGGTTGTTGCGTGACGGTGTACCGTCTCGGGAATTCCCACTTTGATATCTCGTGAGAGCTAGGTGGTCAGGAGACGTAATTTGGGGTGGGGTTGGGGGGGGGGGGATGAAAGATGGATACAAGGAAGGAAGTTACAGGTAAGCTGCACAAACACAGGTCAGAAAGATGGAAAGAGAAAGACGGGTCAGAAAGATAGAAACCACAGAAGAAAGATGGGAATACGGAAAATTCGTTGGAAGGGCAGAAAGAAACCTAAATGGTAAAAAAGAAAGACAGAAAGAAAGAATTATGTAAAGGCAAAAGGAAATATAAGACAGAAGGAAAGTTGGAAAGACAGACGGAGAGAAAGAACGCGGGAAAGATAGATTGATAAAGACAGAAAGAAATAGATAGGTAGAATTCAGAATGAAAAGACAGGTTGAATAAAGATTGGTAGAAAGATTGTTATTCAGAAATGTTGAAAGATTGATACTGAGAGAAGGATAGATCTTTCGACACATGGAATACTTTAGGATGGAAGAAAGAAAAGAGAAAAAAGGACAGAAAAGAAAAAGAAAGTTAATCAAAATTATTTTCCTTTCAATTGCCAATACTGCAGCTTACTGTGGACGGAGGAAGCAAAGCATTCCATTGTTTCGATACACATGATTGAAAGGCATCAGGGCATGATTCTTTGGCGTCGCCTTTCAATGAAATAAGTAATTGTTTCAACATGACGTATGTTTTAACCACATGCCCAAGCATATTATTATTAATGAAATCCACGGAAAAAGCGTCACTTCGTCTTACGAACCATTATAATTATTATCGTGACGGAAAGGCCGTCTCCTTGCCTGGAACACCTATTAGATAAGTGACTTCGTTTTTGTGAATTTGGATTTTCTTTTCATATTGTTAAAGCCTTTTGCCCGAAGAAGGTCTTTTTGACCGAAAGCTTGTATAGTCTGTCCTTTTTCTCTGTGTTTTATTGTATCTTTTCTGTATTATTTCTTATGCAAGGCTTTGCGAAATGCAACCTGCTCTTTTTTGCCACATTTTTACTACGCCCAACCAATGTCGCTCCTCTAGCTGCTAATTGTACGGAAGTAATTTAACACACTTTGTGAATAAGCGAAGGTCCAAACTCCCAGTCTCCAGAAAATGTTCTTGTTTAAAAATCCATGATGACATCCAATGCTGGACTGTTTCAGGCCGACATAGAGATATATTTTTTTGAGGTGCAAACGTAACCGTTGGCACTCTATTGGGAATTTCCTGATTCCACACCATTCATGGAGAATGACTCGACCATAGTATACTACATGACATGATCGTGTAGTTTTAGACTCGATCTAAGTGGATCAACGTTCCTTTAGCACAGCAGTTCTCAACTTTTTCAGGGAGTCGTTCCGTCAGACTGAAAATTTCTTTCATCGTCCCCTTCTCCACCCCACCTCCAATTCCCTACCCAAACCTAACATATATTTCACAAAAACACAAACTAAACACACGCCCTATTAATGAAAATATGCGCATTGATAATTCATTGTAAAACAGAGAGCATTCGTTATCAAATGCAACTAAAAAATAGTTTCTGTTTATAAAGCCCATCTATGCGTGCTGTTGAACAGGTTAGTGGCTGTCCTATATTGACCCCAAATCATCTTCCATTCTTGTTTTCACCCGCCTCCCTCCCCCCACCCCCAATCGCCCCCCCCCCAATTCGTAGTTTATGCCCCTTATCACCCACCATTTCATCGTTTTCGCCCCTTTGGCGCCCTTTTCTTCGTTTCCGCCCCACTGGAAATTAAAATAGACTCCCTGGGCCGATATCGCCCACGCCGAGAACCACTGCTTTAGCAGCTCTGATGCGGCATGCATTTTCATGCTGTTTTCTGGCGTGTCACTGTCTATGCCAATCTAGGTATCTTACAGAAAGGAATGATCGCTATCTTTTTGTCTGGATTATAATTTCGTTCGACTAATAACAGTTTCTTTTTGTGATCAGAAAACAGAGTGAACAAAGAATAGAGCAGGTTGCAATGCTAAATATTTTTTTTTTATCTCCAGTAAAAGTTTTTTTTCGCATATGTAATAACGGTCTTTCTCCAAAGCACGGCAGTATTGACGGGGAAACCATAGCATAACAACTGTACGGAAAGGAAATTCCCGCACTGTGACTTAACCAGCTCTGCGTTATTTCATTAAAGTAAGGTGTTTGGGTATATAACGGCACCTTATGGGGATTTTGACAGTCCGGCCCTGAAATGCGCACTGACAAGATAATATGGGTCGGCTATGGAATCGGATTCTTTTTTTTTTTAAATTTCAAACCCATCTCACCAGTGAATTAATGGCTCTGATTTTTTAAAATCAACTTTAAAAGCTAGACAGTTTCGAAAACGATTTTTTCCTCTACATTTATCGATTTAGTTGGTTGATAACAGTCAGCTGAATCTTTGAGAAAATCGTGTGTTTTCAATTTAAAACAACAACAACAGCAACAACGTAATAGTAATTTCTTCTAAAGGATGAAATAAAGTTTTTGGAAAACTGAGTTTAGGCGCACACGCGCGACTTTGCTGTGTTGCTGTCGTGTCGCATATCTTAAACTAGAGGCGAATGAATGGAGATGAGCTCAACTGCGATGGCGATACTGGAGCTCATTACAGCGGGAACAGGAACATGAGACTAAGACAGGACAGCACGTCGCTTGTGTGCACCGAGCCTTAAGATTACTTGTGGGTAGGTATGAAATGAGATTTTATAACAAATGAGAGACCACAAGCACAGTTCTGCACCAGCTCCAAGTGTTGTGGTTCATTTTATTTCAGATTGCTTCAGATTGTGCCTTCCTTGTGCTGGAGACTTCTGGTAAGTAGTACTGCTAATTGTGGTTCATACTGACTGATCTTATGGAATTCTACTTGATATTGTATGCCTGGGAAAATAGGCCATCCATAAAGTACGTATGCTCAGCCCAGATTAGAGAGGGGCGGGGGGCGCCTACGATTTTGAGGGGGGGGGGTTACTTCCCTTGGTTGAGGTAAGGGGGACAGAATCTTGCATTTTCCAGCTGGCCCGGGCCTAGTACCAGCTATATATTTTACCGCCCGCCTCTCTCAACCCCCTCCCCCGCCCAAAGAAAAAACAAAAAAACCTTGTGGGAGCATACGGCCATTAGAATGACCATAGTCAGACTAAGTGCCATTATGCATGGGCCTTTTTTTTTTTCTGGTTTACTGTTCCATTAGAAACGATTTTTATAAAATCGAACAACTTAACTTGCTGGAACAAAGAAAGTGAGAGAATAAAACCAATCATTTTAATTTATTGCCACAACTGAAAAGGTCACTTACGTTGCCCACGGCCTCTTCTTCCTACGCTAAGCATTTCCTACGCTGGGAGCATCCATCCCTACCCCCAAAGGTCTCGAAATGTGGCTTCATTGTGCTACTGAGAAGAGGTGGGTGTTGCGAGCCGAAAAAAACCCTGAAATCTATAGATGAGATGGAGTTGGGTGTATTAAGTTTTGAGTCAGAAGAGAGCACGCAGACGCGGTAATGATCACATTGTGTAAGGAAAAAAGCAAGTCATCGACAGGGTAGGGGTGGGGGGAGGGGGGGGAACCTGCAGTTTGCTTGGTAAAAGGAAAGCACTTTTTTTTAGAAACGATATTTTTTTAGCGGTTGATGCTTGCCTACTATGTGCTGTCAAAAATCTTGAGGCGAGGCTGAATGGGGTGGGGTGGGGGTTGGGAGTTGGGTGGGCGTGTCTTGACCTGAAAACATTTGACACGTTTGTGTCACACAATAAGGATGCGATTTTAGGAACATGTGCGAACGAGGGTTCGCAGTGGGGTAGAGCCACCCTGGCAAGTTAGTCCTCTAGATGAGTGTTTTTATTGTATAAATGGACGGCTTGGCGATTAATACTCACAAGAAGCCATTATATGTGCCTGGCTAAAATTGTGCGACTAATCATTATGATGGGACTCCTTCCCAGTTATTCATGGTCATGGGATTATGTTGGGACGTTTTTGGACAAATTATTACTTCATCTATGGTACCATTCATAAATGGGCCATCTGTCGCGATGTGGGTTAGATGGGGAGAATTCGACTGACACTCTTTCGAGGTCCGCTCCCACAATCGACGAACACACAAAAAAATACTTGCACTCTAAAAACTAAATAAATCAATTGCTTTGATTTTTAGCAGAACTGTAGGGCAGTTTAATTACAGGAATTAATGTAACAAATATAATTATAAATATAAATATCAATTCAAAGGCAACTGAATCTAACTAATGAAACTACAGCTTTCTATAAAGACTAACTTATTCACTCTAACTACTTGCAGGTCATATGAGTTAGATGCCAAATAGAATCCGCGCACGTGGCGACGGATATAACAGTTTAAATTCTATTAATTCAATGAGACATGTTATGATATGGACATTTCCTCTAGACACGCCATGGAGAATGCTTGTACAACCATGCGTTGTCTGGCGGTAGCTCTGAAACTGTCTTCCAAAGTAAGTAGAACGGTTCACTTTCATCATTACAAATTAGTATGGACTCTCACCATGAGGCCCACACTGGGAGTGAGAGCGCTGGATGTAAACGCTGTGGGTTCATATCAAACCAAGTAGCTTAGGCTCTGGAGCTTTAAATCATGGCGCTCCTCACAATATGGACTGCTCAACTGCGTCTCTATGTCTCTCATCTGGCTGAGGACTATCGCCGTCCACCTCGTAAATGGATTGTCTACATGTGGCATCCATCTAAGCTCTGCACTTATTTAAATACTAAAGCTATGTCTCGACCTTCCGTCCAGATTCATACATTTGATTGGTGCAGCCGCTGGGAGCTCAGCCTGCAATACTAATTTATGCTTGTCATGGCCTTGCGCCAAAATCAAGGTCAATTTTACGGTCTAGACAAAATTTAAAATGCGAAACATTAACTACTAAAATCTTCAAACCCCGTGCTTTCTACTCTTATGCACGAATTTCCGAACGCCAACTAAGCGTCTAAATAAACTACCTTTACTCGCCCCTTATCTATGTTAATCAAAATCACGGGGTCGAGAACTGCTCTGTCATTCCTAGCTATACATTTATTCTGTCTAGCCCCTCCTTCTCTCCATCCATCAGAAAAAAAGGTGTTTCAAAACAAACTGTTCACGAGAACAGCTCAAGGACAAATTACGCTGGTTATAATCAACAAGATCGTAAAAATTAACTTACTGACGTCGTGACCTAGCACGGCATTTATGATCCTAATGTGATCATGACACATCCCCCACCCCAGTGAAAACTTAGGGTTTGAACGACATAACTGTCTACTAACGTTGCTATGTAATAGTACTTTTGAAAGGGCTATATAGTAAAAAATATAGCGTTACTGAAAGTCAAAAAAAAAATAATTCTAAGAACGTGCATTATCGATGGACAATAGCATATGTATATTTATATGCGACGTTCTGTGATAATATATAATTATTGTAGCACTTAAGAAGTAAAGTGATAAACTTCTCTCACACAGACATACTGTAAAGACTGAAATATTGAGCAACTAGCTCATCGCTTCACTGAGCGTAATTAATACATTCATAGAACATGAACGAACAATAGTTAATTAAAGTAATGGTATCTTGGCAGCAGTAGGTCTGGTCGCTCGGTTTGCCATTTTCCCCATCTCATTGACCCGCAGACAAAGCGTCAATGTTGTCTGAAACTCAGGTCATGGTCAGGATGGACGCTAGTGGAAAAAGGAATCACATGGAAATTTTGAGAAAGAATGTCCATAATTGGTAGGACAATATAATGTGAAACCATCCACGGTCTCCGAAAAAGGTGAAAAATGCTCAACCTCAATGCTTAACAGTCTCTATATAAAATAGCAACATATTCTGGTTTATCAGTTATAAATTTCGCCATAGTGAAGCTGAAATAACAAACGTCGACAAGGTAATTAGCCTGACGTACTCTTTCAAAATCGGCGTAGCGCTCGTCTTGATTTAAGAATTATATAGCGCTTCTCGCATTCAACAATAATCTAAATCTCAATTAAATAACATTACACTTTAATCTATATCTAATTATATCCAATCCGGGATAGATGAGGTGCCACCAGGCGATAGCAGTTAATTTAATGCGCCGTTTCCGTACGCAAGCCATGCACACGTCAAGTGTCACAGTCATCTCGGTATATAGTCATAATCGGTTCAATTCAATATCCATGTCGGGTATGTTCTTAGATAACTCATCCACTGACCGCATGGAGAGTTACAATCATAATCAGTATTCTTACTTGTCATATCTAGTATTACGTTAGATGGTCCACGAAACGCGGAAAACCATAGTCATAATCGGTTGTATAAAAAAACAACACCCTTCTCCACAACTTCTTAAAACGCGACCACGCAGTGTCCTCTGTTACCACTGCAAAAAACTCAAAAACGCGAACACGCAGTGTCCTCTGTTACCACTGCAAAATATCTCTCAAAAACGCGAACACGCAGTGTCCTCTGCTACCACTGCAAAATATCTCAAAACGCGAATACTCCCTTCCTTACATAACTAGTCGGTCTTACACTGCCCGTCGGTCTTACACTGCCTGCGGCCTTACACTGCCCAGAGGTCTTACACTGCATCTCGGCGTCTTACACTGCCTGTGGCCTTACACTGCCCTGAGGCCTTACAATGCCCTGTGGGGCTTACAATGCCTGTAAGAAGGTTCAACAATAACACGCGAATACGCGGATACGCAGTGTACTACGTTAGCACTGCCAACATCTCTCAAATAATCGAAAAATACCAATATCATCCATCCCATGAGGCAATCTCATTATTGCTCTCTTCGGGTCGACGTCATACGCAGACGACTTATATCGACATCATCTCGATACTGATACAGACTCTTCCCATGAGACAAATTCATTGCTCTTCGGGCGGCGGCACCAGCCGACAATAAAATCAATACTCACTACTCATCACTACACAAAAAAAAATCACCTCCCTAAACAGTCTAATACTGCCCTCTCGGGAGCTCGTCAATATAAAGACGAGATCGGTTATACATGACGCTTAATAAGCTCCATAGAACTGGCAGTGTGCTAACTGCACGGGTTCCAACAATTCAATAAAATCGTTACTCTCAATAACCAGATCAAATTACTCAATCAATGTGTCAATGTAGACACATGAGTTACTTAGGTAAAATAAGAAACAAAGGAATGTACCAACACGATAATGATAAAGGTCTAATGAAAAAAAAATACACCAAACACGACGCTAGACAAACAAGAAAAGACGAACGATAACAGACCCTACAAGTTCTGAATATAATTACAGATAGGTGAGAAGAGAACAAGAGAGACGTCTTCCCAAAGAGACGAGGAAGATGTGAACGCCACAATCTAAACAAATATACAGGTCCCTAACAAAGACTATTCTCACGAATGCGAATCCTCACTGTTTCAATCACCACTGGTTGTTGCGAGACCGCAGACGTTGTCGTCGAAACGGCAAAATCGGCGACCAAGCCACCACTTTGGCACAGAGGACACGCACACGTAAGAACCCTCGCCGACCTCCCGCAGTTCTAACAAAGAAGAAAAGTATAAAAAGCCTGTAAAACACGAGGAGGAACACTCAACTCCCCAGACGCAGACAAAATTTTAGGATGGAATCACTTAACTTTCAAGGAACTGGGAGGTAATTCCTTTAGCCCTTGCGTACACCACAGTCAGTCTTTTTTGTCTTTCACCGTTCTAAGTTCTGTTCTGTAGTCTGCCTGGCCTCGGTCATCGGGTCAATGGGAGAGCAGCGACATATGTGGAAGTAAAAATAACAAAGCAGTATACAAAACTAAATAATAAATAATTTTAAACTAGCTCAACGTGCGACACCCCGTGAGCGACGGATCATGAAAAGAACAAAAATGTAATGCAAACAAATAGAAAAGGTGATTATAATCCAACGAATTTAAGAAATTAAGGATTAAGAAATTTGGTAAGTCCCCTCCAGTGTCGCGATGTGGGTTAGATGGGGAGAATTCGACTGACACTCTTTCGAGGTCCGCTCCCACAATCGACGAACACACAAAAAAATACTTGCACTCTAAAAACTAAATAAATCAATTGCTTTGATTTTTAGCAGAACTGTAGGGCAGTTTAATTACAGGAATTAATGTAACAAATATAATTATAAATATAAATATCAATTCAAAGGCAACTGAATCTAACTAATGAAACTACAGCTTTCTATAAAGACTAACTTATTCACTCTAACTACTTGCAGGTCATATGAGTTAGATGCCAAATAGAATCCGCGCACGTGGCGACGGATATAACAGTTTAAATTCTATTAATTCAATGAGACATGTTATGATATGGACATTTCCTCTAGACACGCCATGGAGAATGCTTGTACAACCATGCGTTGTCTGGCGGTAGCTCTGAAACTGTCTTCAAAAGTAAGTAGAACGGTTCACTTTCATCATTACAAATTAGTATGGACTCTCACCACGAGGCCCTCACTGGGAGTGAGAGCGCTGGATGTAAACGCTGTGGGTTCATATCAAACCAAGTAGCTTAGGCTCTGGAGCTTTAAATCATGGCGCTCCTCACAATATGGACTGCTCAACTGCGTCTCTATGTCTCTCATCTGGCTGAGGACTATCGCCGTCCACCTCGTAAATGGATTGTCTACATGTGGCATCTATCTAAGCTCTGCACTTATTTAAATACTAAAGCTATGTCTCGACCTTCCGTCCAGATTCATACATTTGATTGGTGCAGCCGCTGGGAGCTCAGCCTGCAATACTAATTTATGCTTGTCATGGCCTTGCGCCAAAATCAAGGTCAATTTTACGGTCTAGACAAAATTTAAAATGCGAAACATTAACTACTAAAATCTTCAAACCCCGTGCTTTCTACTCTTATGCACGAATTTCCGAACGCCAACTAAGCGTCTAAATAAACTACCTTTACTCGCCCCTTATCTATGTTAATCAAAATCACGGGGTCGAGAACTGCTCTGTCATTCCTAGCTATACATGTATTCTGTCTCGCCCCTCCTTCTCTCCATCCATCAGAAAAAAAGGTGTTTCAAAACAAACTGTTCACGAGAACAGCTCAAGGACAAATTACGCTGGTTATAATCAACAAGATCGTAAAAATTAACTCACTGACGTCGTGACCTAGCACGGCATTTATGATCCTAATGTGATCATGACACCATCCACGAAGTAATTATGCTCGATTCTGGCGATCTTGGCCTGCCCCCCTCCCCCCCCCCACCCCCTCCTTTCTCGCTTTGTCCGCGTTTACTCCCTGTAGCATCTGCAAGCTATCCCTTGCCCTCCCCCGTTTTCGTGTTACACTGGTGAGCATGTGTTCATTTCTTCTTTCATTTTATTGTTGACAACCGCCAGAGTGTACTGTACTCCGTGACCTGACCTTCTTTTCTAGTGAGTAGTTTTTTTCCTCGCTCGCTTGTTGTCAGGTGTTTTGACTCGTTCAGTAAATATTAGTATGTTCCCGAACATTCGATAACACTGTGGATAAGGATGTTTACGCCAGATTTGGCCTTGAGTGATGTAACCTGATGACGTATTGATGCGTGATTGGTTAGTTTGTGCGAGGGCAAAGGTAACGTTTATTTCGGGAATTTTCTGTAGGAATGTTTATATATATAGACCTGTGTGAGTGGTTGGTCGGTGAGTAAGTGAGTTTCCTTTTGTGTGGCGTAGATATTTAGTTTCGCTGGTGTCTTCCTAGTAATTTATTGTTCACTATACAGTTATTAAACTTTAGTATTATTTAATCTATCGTCGGATCTCGTGTTTATTTATTTTACAGCTGTAATAGTTTCGTTTTCTAAAGGGTTGTAGTTAGATCAACTAACTCCCCTCTACTATAACGTGCTAGAACAACCTCAGCTGTTACATATTGGGGGCTCGTCCGGGATCCGACCATATTCGAGCGGACCAGATCAAAATTACTAGATTTATTTACATAGTTTATTGTAGAATATCATCGACAAGCTACCTACAACATGTCAGAGGCTATTGGAAGGCTTAGCCAGGAAGCAGACGCCTTGGAGCTCACTGGGAAGGAGAGACAGGATTACATCCGTGAAGGCCTAAGGGAGGAAAGAGAGAGAGAGAGGCAAGAGCGCATGGAGCAACTGAAGATGGAAAGAGAGAGGCAAGAGCGCATGGAGCAACTGAAGATAGAGGCTCGGGAGAAGGAGATGAACCACGAGCTGGAGATGGAGAGGATCCGCCATCAGGGTGGAGGCGAGTCGACGCAGGGGACCAGCGACCACGCCAGTTCTAAGAGACCCAAGCTACCTGCATTTCAGGACAAGAAGGACGATCTGGATAGCTGGTTGCTGCGGTTTGAGAGGTTTGCTGAGACAGCTGAATGGCCCAGATCCACCTGGACGACATCACTGTCTGCCCTGCTGACCGGGAGAGCTTTGGAGTGCTTCTGCAGACTACCGATCGACGAAGCCAAGGACTACGACAAGGTCAAGGAAGCGTTGCAGAAGAGGTACAACCTGTCAGAGGACGGATACAGACTCATGTTCAGACAAGGTAAGCCTGAAGATGGAGAAGATGTTGGAATGTTTTTGACCAGGATCAAGACCTATTTAGAGAGGTGGATAAAGCTGTCGAAGACGGAGGAGACCTACGAAGGAGTGAGAGATCTATTCGTCAGAGAGCAATTCATGGATGCCTGCCCACCAGACCTTGCGACCCATGTGAGGGAGAGGAAACCAAAGACGCTACAGGACATCGCAGATTCAGCGGAGGCGTACCTGGTAGCGAGGAACCGGACGCTCAGCGGGGGCGCCAGACTGCAGAGCCGGCTAGTGCGACAGAGGCCCAACGGAGACAGAAGCCCACAGGTCTGCCATAGGTGCCAGAGGCCGGGACACAAGGCGACGGAGTGTCGTGCAAAGTTAAACGACAAAGGTGAGTTGAAATGTTACCTTTGTGGAAAGCCAGGCCACGTTCGGAGGATGTGTCTAGCCCAGAAGGATATGGGACGAGGCAAGCCGAACAAGGCGGCGGCGACCGTAGTTATAGCGGCGGACGAGTCGTCAAGACAAGATGTGACGACGGCTGACACCAGCATCAACGTTCAAGCGGTAATGAAGGACGGGAAGCTACAGTTAGCGGTGCCTGTTGCGTGCGGAGGATGCAGTGACGGAAGGACCGTGGAGAAACTGAAGTTACCAGTGATGAAGGGCTTGATTGGAAATCGAGCGGTAGATGTCCTAAGAGATACCGGCTGTGAAGGTGTAGTGGTGCGGCGAGCACTGGTGGACGGCGGACAGCTCACCGGTGGGAAGAAACTTATCGCGAGGATCGATAACTCCTTGCTAGCGGCGGAGGAAGCCGTTATCGACGTGAAGACGCCTTACCTGACGGGCAAAGTGACGGCGCTGTGTCTCCCGGAGACCATCTGCGACCTAGTAGTCGGGAACGTGGACGGAGCGAAGGATCCGTACGACCCTGATACTGAGGTGATGGTAGGAGCGGTGACCACGAGGGCCCAGGAGAAGAGGAAGGACCGGTCTACGTCGCTGAAGGTGCCGAGGGCAGAACGGCACGCGGGAGTGGATAGAGAGGAACTTATCCGACTCCAAGAAGAAGACGAAGTCATTAGGAAGTTAGAGCAGAAGAAGATCCCAACTAATAGAGGCAATAAATCTGTTCATTTTGAGAAACATGGAGGAGTACTGTACCGGATCTACAAGGACCTGAGACAGGCGACGGTTATAAGGCAAGTGGTACTACCCGAGAAACTGAGAGAGTATGTACTGAGTGTAGCCCACGACTCGATCGTCGGAGGACACCTCGGCGTGAAGAAAACCAAAGACAGAGTTATGAGCAATTTTTATTGGCCTGGAATTGAAGGTGACGTCGGGAGATACTGCCGCTCATGCGACATATGCCAGAGGACAGTGAACAAAGGAGCGACACCAAAGGTGCACCTGCAGAGTATGCCAGTAGTGGACGTACCATTTAGGCGAGTGGCCGTGGACTTAGTAGGACCTATCGACCCCCCAAGTGAAGGTGGACATCGGTATATCCTGGTGTACATAGACTACGCTACTCGTTACCCCGAAGCCACACCCTTGAAGAAGATCGACGCAGAAACGGTAGCAGAAGCCTTAGTGAACATCTACAGCCGTTTGGGTGTGCCCGAAGAGATCTTGTCGGACCAAGGGACCCAGTTTATGTCAGATGTCATGAAGGAAACGAATAGACTACTGGGAATTCGACAGTCGACCGCTACAGTCTACCACCCTATGTGCAACGGGTTGGTGGAGCGATTCAACGGCACACTGAAGAAAACATTGAGACGACTGTGCGCAGAGCAACCCAAGCAGTGGCACAGATACATCAACCCGCTGCTCTTCGCATATCGTGAAGTTCCCCAAGAGTCGACCAAGTTTGCCCCATTCGAGTTGCTGTATGGGAGAACTGTGAGAGGACCGATGCACATCTTACGACAACTATGGACCAAGGACGTAGAGGAGCCGGAAACGAAGACCAGTTACCAGTACGTCATGGAACTACGTGAGAGGCTGGAGGACACATGGAAGTTAGCGACGGAAGAACTCTCCAAGGCTCAAGGTAGACAGAAGACCTACTACGACCGGAATGCGCGAGAGAGGAAGTTCCGCCCCGGAGATGAAGTGTTGGTGCTACTGCCGTCGAACACTAACAAGCTCCTAGTCCAATGGAAGGGACCATATAAGGTAGTCTCAGTTGTCGCTGTTAACGACTATAGAGTCAAGATGGGTGCAAGAGAAAAGACCTTGCACGCCAACCTCCTCAAGAGATACATTCCAAGGACGTCAAAAGCAGCAGCAGTGGCAATGGAACCGAGACCTATTGTGACCGAGATGTGTGGGATGGACAACAGTATGAGAGATACCACGCCTGAACATGTCAACGCCATAAAGGACGGCGGCGGTGATAGTGCTGAGACTGTACTGGCAGAGGACGACCTGATAGACAAGAGTCAACCCGTGGAGTCAGCTAGCATGACAGTCATCGAGGACTGCGACCTGGAAGGCGACAACGGTGGAACGACGGAGGACCTTGCCGACCTAGGAAGCTGGGACCAGAATGAAGGCTACAGAGATGTCCAGTATGGAACGCAACTGACGTCGGAACAACGTCAAGAACTCTGCGATGTGGTGAAGGATTACCAACACGTCTTCACCAATCTCCCTGGATGCTGCCAGTTGGGTGAACATCGCATCGACCTTACGACAGAAGTACCAGTTCGTCAACGACCATACCCGGTGCCCTACGCTATGCGCGACTCATTGAAGGAGGAGCTTAGCACCATGGAACGGCTGGGCATCATTCGAAGGAGCTCATCAGCTTATGCTTCACCTATTGTTGTCGTCAAGAAGAAGGACGGATCCAACCGAGTCTGCATCGACTACAGGAGGTTAAACAAGATCACAGTATTCGACCCTCATCCGACAGCAGCGCCATTAGAAGTGTTTCAGAGTCTCTCGAGAGGAAAATTATTCTCTCGGATTGACCTGAGCAAGGGATACTGGCAAGTGAAAGTTCGAGAGCAAGACATTCCCAAGACGGCGTTCGTCACCATGGGCGAACACTATGAATTCATTCGGATGCCTTTTGGGATGATGAACTCAGGAGCCACGCTGAACAGGATCGTAAAGCCATTGATCCGTGGAATGAACAATGTGACAGCATATGTGGACGACCTGCTGATCCATACAGAGACATTCGACGAGCATGTGAAGACTCTCAAGGACTTACTGCAGAGGATGGACCAAGCTGGATTAACTGCAAGACCATCGAAGTGTCTGATTGGAACGTCTGAAGTAGACTTTGTTGGACACTTAGTGGGAGAAGGTATGATTGGCCTGTTAGAAGAGAATGTATGTAAGGTACGAGACGCACCCAGACCCACCACTAAGAAGGAAGTGAAAGCATTCTTAGGATTAGTGGGATATTACCATGAATTTATTCCTAACTTTTCAGCGATTGCATCACCATTGTCTGATTTACTTAGAAAGGGTCAGCCCAATATAGTTCAGTGGGATGAAACGCAGGAGAAAGCGTACACCTCTTTGAAGAATGTCATTATCTCCAAACCCGTGTTATGTTTGCCAGATTTTTCCAAAGAGTTTGTCATAGCAACTGATGCATCAGATCGCGGATTAGGCGCTAGTCTTATGCAGGAACACGAGGGAAAGTTATACCCTGTGGCATATGCTAGTCGTAAGCTATTGCCTCGTGAGACAAAATATTCGGTCTCAGAGCGCGAATGTTTAGCTATTGTTTGGGCTGTAAAAAAGTTTACTTTATAATTGTATGGAAAGGAGTTTGTGCTCCAAACTGACCATCGGTCATTAGAGTTTTTGAACTCTGCCAAGTTTGACAGTCCAAAGTTATTACGATGGAGTTTATTTTTACAGTCTTATCGATTCAGGATTCACTACGTAAAAGGCAGAGAAAATGTCTGTGCCGATTTCCTGAGCAGGGTATTTTAAAGTAGTACACTATCAGTGAAATGCATTGTAACCCATACTTTTGCCTACTAGATGAATTTCTAGGACGGCAGTATTGTACTGTAATTGGGGACATAGTTCATCTGTGACTGAATATTGAATTGATGGCTGATAGAGAGTCATGATGTGTTAGTCACATTTTGATTTTATGCTATGTCATATTAGTTACCAATGGAACTTGGTGTAATTTTTGGAAAATGTAACCCAAATGGGGACTGCGAGCAAGCAGTGTTTGTGTTATATTGCAATGTTGTAACTTGTTTTGACCTAATATGATGAAGAAAGACCCTAATCAGTGGTCGGTATGTATTGGTATTTTTGCCATTGTACGTATGAGTTATACATTTTGGAGATAACCATGTTATGTACAACAAGTTATATGCTATGATTCGTGCACGAAGCATTGTGTAAACGATCGGCCATCGTTTCACCTTATATGATTTGTAATAATATCATTGACCATTGTTTCACCACAGTGGTGGCGTTGTGTTATTTTGACTAGTAGGCCTAATGTTTACTATTGGGAAGCAATGACGGTATTGTATTAGTTATGGTATTAGTGATGCAAAGTACACTGCATTGTATTGTATTTGTGATGACATTCGGGAAGACACTGAAATTGTTATTAATTGTAATAGAATTAGCAACTACCTTTGTGAGATTGGGAGTGCTATAAGATTATTTCAAGATATTGCAGACGCTGAATAATGTTTTGGAGTTGAAAAATATTCAACTTAAATTGGGGAGTTGTGTAGCATCTGCAAGCTATCCCTTGCCCTCCCCCGTTTTCGTGTTACACTGGTGAGCATGTGTTCATTTCTTCTTTCATTTTATTGTTGACAACCGCCAGAGTGTACTGTACTCCGTGACCTGACCTTCTTTTCTAGTGAGTAGTTTTTTTCCTCGCTCGCTTGTTGTCAGGTGTTTTGACTCGTTCAGTAAATATTAGTATGTTCCCGAACATTCGATAACACTGTGGATAAGGATGTTTACGCCAGATTTGGCCTTGAGTGATGTAACCTGATGACGTATTGATGCGTGATTGGTTAGTTTGTGCGAGGGCAAAGGTAACGTTTATTTCGGGAATTTTCTGTAGGAATGTTTATATATATAGACCTGTGTGAGTGGTTGGTCGGTGAGTAAGTGAGTTTCCTTTTGTGTGGCGTAGATATTTAGTTTCGCTGGTGTCTTCCTAGTAATTTATTGTTCACTATACAGTTATTAAACTTTAGTATTATTTAATCTATCGTCGGATCTCGTGTTTATTTATTTTACAGCTGTAATAGTTTCGTTTTCTAAAGGGTTGTAGTTAGATCAACTAACTCCCCCCCTACTATAACGTGCTAGAACAACCTCAGCTGTTACACTCCCTTTTACATTACAAGCGTACAACCTTTAGGGGTTTTGGGAGTAAGCCAGACCAAGACTGGCATAGGCCCCACATTGGTGGCTCACCACCTAATCATTATGCATCACTCTAAAACACTACTCACATCCCATATTAGCGCCTGTGTGGATTGTGAGTAGTATTTGAGTGTGATGCATAATAATGGGTGGCGAGCCACCAAACTGGGGCCTATGCCACCCTTGGTCTGGCTTACCCCTTAAAATGATGAATGTCCATGATGAAGCTCTGATGTTTGAAAATTTAAAGTAGTTTTTGCACGGACCACATAGCCTATACTGGGGTATGATAATCCTACATTTTTTCTTGAAAACAACAACAAGCAACCGAACTTTTTAATTCATCACCATGAAGGTTACAAAATTTAATACGGTACAGTTTGTGTAAGGCACATAACAGTCTAACGTTTTCTGAAAAATACAAAATGATACACGATAGGGAAGCTGATGAACGGTGGAGAGATAACTTATGTCTTTGTAGGGAAAATGTACAGGCTATGACTCATCTGGCTTGCCGATATATAATTATATATCTGGTTTACGGCTGTTTCAGTATTTGTGTGTTTGTGATACACAAATCCAATGTGGCTGATACGAGTTTGACACTTAAGAGATCAAGCTGAATGGAGTCGACGTGGCACCCAATGGGGCCTCAGTTGTTTGCTGCGACAGTATTCCCGCTCTGACAACCAGGAACAAGATGTACTCTAAGTCCCACCCGCCCTGGCTCCACGATCTACTCTGTGATATATTACATGCGTATATATTTTTAGTATTATGTTTGTCTTCATTGTGTTTATCAGTCACGTTTGCCTGGGATTGTGACATTCCTTGCTGTATGGTGCAGCATTGTCAAAATTTGATAGTAAGATGTTAATTCTGAGTAGTGCATCATTTCAGCCCGGCACCTCTGTATTTTAATTCAATTTTAATGTTAAATTTCAAATTTGTGTTTTCGAGGGCCTTTTCGTACCACAGACTTTTGTTTAGTTATTTTTTTGTGCATGTGCACGGCACTAGTAGCCAGGAAAAAAACAAACAATTGATAAACAAACCACACCCACGTTCATCCGAAAATGCAAACATTCATTTTCTGGCTGAGAGTCCTCCATGAAATGAAATCATATCACGTCATCATTGGATCTTGGAGTCAGGCTTATTCACCTTTATCACAATTTTGGCAAAAATTGGGAATGACCAGCTTAATCCAGCTGCTATTATAAATAATCCAAGGACTACCCAAATAAAGCAGTCTACGAAAATGTAATCCACATTAGAATCAAACTTAGTAGGCCTAACTAGAAACAGGTCAGAGTAACTATGCTGATAACTGAAGGCTGGTGCCTTGATCATTGCGGGAAAATCCAGAATCATAGAAAAAAATATAAATAAATCCTGTTGTGTAGGCCTAGCGTGCTGCTCTGTGCTGCATGTCGTCACAATAATCCTGGGTTAAGAACACTTAGTAAGAGATAGGCTTAGTGTTTGTGACACTGGCAAATTCCGTAATGGTGTCTAACTGATATTTTTGGTATACATTTATTTCATGGAAAAAGACTATTCTGTTTGGGTCTAAGATGGTCGGATTCTTGAATTATGGAAATGTGCTGTTTGATTAATGTTGAGGCAGGACAGTTAATATTTTGTTTGAATCGAAGTCATAAGTTGGTATCTGTTACCACCGCGAAGCAGTCTGTTATGTTTGAGGTTGAGGTTTCACTGCTCAGCCATGCTAATCGGATAGGCCTACTGATATGGGTCATGCTTAATGGCAGAGTATATGTTAGAAACAGAAGTGCCTGTGGATCATTTGTACAGGAGGTCTAGTCCATAGAAAGCGATGGGCCTAGTTCCTTGTCAGCGCTGTTTCCCATATTTTTCGTGTTTGCGGAGATTAATTCGCTGAACATTAATGGGTACAAAACACCACAGCACAGCACTGTAAACCTCAATTGGGATCGCCATTTACTGCCATGAATGACTGAATTGGATTTTGATCCAAAATTTTGGAAATCGGCTGAAGACTGAAGTAGGAAATAAATCCCACTAATTACAAACATAGTGCACCAACCGTTAGCTGGTAGGCCTTAAATTTAGTTCCAAATTGATCTAGCGCTTGCAAAACCAACCCAGAAAGGTCAAGGAAATATTCTGTTTGGGGGAAAAAATAAAGCAGGTGATAGCTATTTCATAAAGTCCAGTCATATATTTTATATTATCCATTTGCTCAAGCGTGACAGATAATGTGTCATTATTTTTTATAATCTGGCAGTACATTTACTGGTATTTTTCAAATCTGCACAAACTGTTCAGATATTCTGCCAGGTAGAGACGACGCAAAAATAACGTGAATATGTTTTCTAACCACAAACATTTCTCTTTTTATTGCTATTGTGACAAAAAAACAACAAAACCATTTCTCCTTCAAGTTATAAATTTTGTGTTTTGCAGATCACGAGAAGGCGAAGGACAAGAAGAAAGACTGTATGTCACATACATGCAGGTCTAGCTATTAAGGTAATGACAGTTGCTAACTGCTGTATGTCATTTTTCTTACTTTGCAAGGAATGAAAAACATTTTTTGTTGTGACAGAAGTTAATTATATAATACTTCAGTGGCCTTCACGGGTTTCAGTAAAAATTTATCCAGGGAACACACGTTTTCTTTTCTCACTGCACAAGATAAAAATTCTTTGTATAGTTTCGCCACACTTCAACAAGTGATCTTGACCACGTGTCAATGTCTCCCGACAACGTTAGATTGTCTTGTACAGTAAGTTGAGTGTTTGCGATTTTGCTTTAGAGGACACTGCGCTGTGGTGAAGAATGACGTTTTTGGAGTTATTGAAATATAGGCTTCGCCAATTTTACCAAAAAAATCACAAATCCTGTGACCTTCACCTTGCTCAAAAGTGAGACAAACATTGCATTTCGTACAAAACAGTTGATATGAGTAGTCTGAGCTTTACTCATGGCGAGTTGTATGCCTCACCTTCTCCACTCACCAATCTTTTTGATGGCTGACCTACATTCACCTAGCTGGGTTTTCCCCAAAATCTTGTTTTCTGCTATTCATGAAGCCTTTAATTCGAAATTGCATCATGCATGTTGTCTTTTAACAGATTTTGTGTTACTTCCATGGTGATTTCTCAACCAGGATTTATCTCTACCTGATATTGGAAAGAAACAGTTCATTTTTATACAGAAAAAACCCCATCTTAAAAAGACTCTGACTAGCTTCATGTAATATATTTCGTTTGTTTACATTGTGGTAAGAGTAGCAAAGACATTACAAATTGCAAGATGTTCCTTCACTTTACTGAATCTTTTTGAATTTGCTTTCCAACAACAAATAATATTATACCAAATAAACAAAAGCTCATGACTGTCTATAGATCAAAATAATAATCAGAAGCCGAGGGTCACATGGTAAATTATCGTAATCGACTTAAAATTTTTTTTTTTTTTTTTAAATGAGATATTTGGCAAGTTTGTCAAGGGTTGACAGCCCGCGGCTGTGTTATAATTCTGGTTAAATTCTGAAAACAAAGGGTTATATAATGTTTTCTAAGGTATCGTAACGATTCTGATAAAGAAAGTTATTCAGTTTTTGTTTTTCCTCTTCCTTTGAAAAATTTGTAAAGAGTGAGTTACGATAGCTTAAATTACCACGATGATCCACTTATTTTCTCTAGTGTCGGATAAATCTTATCTTAAATCAGTCAACTGTTTCAATGCCGTGCTGCCAGGGCCAGGGAAACTAACTTTCCAGAAATAAAAATTCTAGTTCATTAATTCAAAACCAATTCAAAACTCACACAAGATGAAAGGCATTGTGCAAAAAAAAAAAAATGATGAAAAAAAAAAAAAATAACAGCCGCACTCGGACACCCACTTTCTGTGCTCCTTGCTGCCAATAGCAGTTCAAATGTTGGAATACATACAACAAATACATGTATAACTTAATTTTGTTAAAACTAAATCTGATATAGGGGAAGTGGAAGGGCTGGCTGTTGGGGTATGGTGAGGATGAGTCAGAGAAGGGAAAGAAAGTCTGTGCTCTATGCAGGCTTAGGACATACACAATATTCTTTTTATTTATTTATATATTATAATTTAGGGGATTCTGAGTCTATGGAAGGTGTGAGAACCACTGGGACACTGAGAGGGCATGTGACCCTGACTTCTACTTTTCATGAAGAATTTCTCTCATCTATAGTACAGTCTTTACACCACTGAGTTGCATTAAGGGCAGGATGGCAACGGTGCAGCAGTTACTAAAGGTATTTTACCAGTTTTGCATTTTCATTACGCAGGCGTAAAGTTCAATTTCAGGACCTTAGTGCTAAAAGTTCAAAGTAACAAAATGTCTGTTTTATAAAATCGACCCTGGAAACAGAAATTTCTCATGTTATGAATTATTATTTTCTGAGCATTGCTCCACATTCTAAACTGTTTGGTGTGCTGACAGCTTTCACACTGCATTTGATGCTCGCAAATACGATTTTTTTGTTTTGACTAATTGTTTCACTTATCTTTGTGACTACGGTACTTTTATTGCCAAAGGACACTGGCATTTTAGCATTGTCATTATGGAATTAAGCACTTTTTGCGTGCTAAATCTGATCGAAATGAAATCAATGCTGCATCGAAAGGGTAAATTTGGTTTCCAGCATTAGGCATGGACTAAAGAATCCATTAAGTTTCAAGTTTTGGAAAATGTGATTTAAGTACTTTCAACACGTCTTCATTTAATTTGGTCTTGCTGACTCACTTAACTGACAGTCTGAATAAGCTAAACGGTTTATTTGTTAAGTGTCCTGATGAAGATTATAAATAACGATTAGGATCCAGGTGGACCTATTGATCGTATGTAGATATGTTTCCTAATGCAAGGGAATGTGAAAACTGAACAGATTTTTGCCTACAACATATAATGAGCGATTAGTTTAATGAAGGTGCCAGTAGTAACACACAAGTTACCTACAAATCAAACACATTATCTGGACATACGTAAGTTACCAACAGGCCACACATAAGATACTTACAAGCCACGCATAACTTACCTACAGGTGGTAAGTTATCTACAAGTCACACTTAAGTTACCTACAAGTCACACATAAATTACCTACAAGTCACACATAAGTTACCTACAAGTCACACCAAGGTTACCTACAAGTCACGTATAAGTTACCTACAAGTCACACATACGTTACCTACAAGTCACACATACGTTACTCACAAGTCACACTTAAGCTACCTACAAGTCACACTTAGGTTACCTAAAAGACACGTATAAGTTACCTACAAGTCACACTTAAGTTACCTACAAGTCACACTTAAGTTATCTACAAGTCACACATAATTTACTTACAAGTTAACCCTGTTACCCGGAACACATGCCAGTTACGTACAAGTAAGTCACCAGGTACATACCTACAAAGTCACATACAATTAACACACAGGTCGCACAGAAGCCATAACTATCAAATCTCTGGACAAGAGGACCATAATAGGCACATGTCAAGAATAAGAATGATCAGCAATTGTACAAAATTTATGTATGAATATGATTAGAAGATTTTCCTGTGTGAATCAGTGTATCCTGCGTCTCTCCCCCCCCCCCCCACCAACACAAAAAAGTAAATATAAAGAAGATGCAGAGCTTGAGGACCTAAAATTTCTCTACCATCAAATCAGATACTGTTTTCATTCACTCTTTTCTTCTCTCACCCCCCCCCCCCATTAATTGTTGAATGGATATTTTTCAGACAAAAGAAGGACTGGAAAACAGGAAGGAGAATCTGGAGAGACAAGTGATCTCACTCAAACAGGATGCGAGAAGTCTTAAAAAGATCGTAGACTACCTGGAAAACGGCGCCAAGCATTCAGCATCTTGCACTGGGTCAGCAGCCGAGACAGTTCTCAGATCAGGAAATTATTCAAAACGCACTGAATGTTCTGATTTATTTAAGATTGTACCCGGCATATCATATGATAAACGTGTGAGATTACCTTATAATGCTGGTCAAGACCACTCTAAGCACCAGGCAGCGATGTCTAAGTCATCAACCTATACACGTCAACAGTGTAAACATGATGCAGTGCAGACCCAGGTGCCCACAAACACAACAAGGGATTCCGTTGATACTATTCCACCTGACAGTGAACCACAGCATAGGGCAGAGGCACAGAAGGGGCGACACATTCCTAAGGAACTAGATGAGGTGATAGCTACACAGGAGGCTGATGCAGAAATCCAGAAAAACTTAGACAATTTGAAATTGTACGGAAAAGATATGAAATTGTCGGAGACGGATATGACCAAAATTGAAAACATTTTAAATGATATTAATAATGACAAAGTGGCCGACAGCCCCTTTGAAGAAACTGAAGAAGACCATAAGAAGGTTGTGGAAACTGCAGATCATGTCAATCTTCCACAAACAAAGGGTCCAGAAAACTTCCCTCAGCAACCTTTGGATTCCGATCATGCCTGTCGAGAAACGTTATGTCCTTCTAAAAGTGAATCAGAAAACAAGAAAGACACAGCGATTGCAGATTTGCTGTTAATGAACCAAGAAAGCTGGGATATGAAAGATGTAAAATCACCAGGCACAAATCAGAAAATGCCAGATCTAAGTGAAGTGAAGCATGAAACTTCAGATGTGACAGGCATGACAATGTCAGGTTTGTTTACTGACAAAACAACCCAAAAAATGTTAGATGTGCCAGACAAGAAATTGTCAGGTTTGTTTACTGTCAAAACAAACTACAAAAAGTTAGATGTGACATTGTCAGATTTCCTTCCTGGAGATGATTTTTCAGCGAAGGCAGTGCCTGAGAATAATTCAGAATTAGACGATCTGATTGCCATCAACCCGGGTCGTAGAAATTCCAACGAAGTCTCACCTACAGAGAACACTACACCTGGTGAAAATGGCTCATTTCCATATCCTTCTCCAGGCTTTTCAGATTCAGGCTTGGCCCTGTCAGGGGCAGGACCGAGTGCTTCCTCAAAATCAGTGGAAATAAACTCTGAGGCTTCAGATCTGAATTCTGTATCAAAGAGTGTTCCAAATCGTGAACATCATAAGAACGGGGAAACATCTTCTAGTCTGGATTCAAGCATATCAGCTGCAAGAGAAGTTCATCTGAAACGCCGATCTAGTAATGGCACAGATTCAGCAGGAAGGATCCAAAAAAGACGACGTTCTGAGTCTATAACACTTGAAGCAGCACGTTTCCCTGCTGGCAAAACCATAGATTCAGCCAGTGGTGTAGATGTGAAGCCTGAAAAGAGTGATGCAGAGGATGTAATTAATTCATTGAAGAATCTCTGCCTTGATTCACTTACTTCAGCAGAAAAAGATAATGTAAACAAAGTATCCAAATCACTGGCATCATTAAATCTCAGTGACAAATCCTCGTCTTTAGAGTCTGAAAGTTCTTCAGAAGAGTCAGAAACCGGTGTACTACCAGAGAATTCCACGGATGAAAATGTGTACAAGCCTAAACACCAAAATGATGCTGACCGACTAAACAAGTCAGACACTGAAGAGGTTCATACATATGTAACAGCTGCAGCTGAACCATCAGCCAAAGTCTGTGCAGTTAAAACACCGTCAACAGATTTTCCAGAAATTGATCCTTCTCATGCCGCTATCACTTTCTCAGAAACAGAGAACACTGAACAGTTGTTATCGTCACAACCCCAGGCAGGCAAGCACCAGGAGCATGAGCAAGACTCGTGCAGGCATAAGGAGATTGAGACAAGTCTTGAAGTTGATTCAAAAAATTCCCGACCTCAGCATGCTGTTGAGGGAAATCCGAAAAACAAGCCAAGAAATGTACACACTGAATTGGATTCTATGCATGGTGATACAGGTACTCAAAATGAAGACAAGGGAGAGGCTATCAGGGACCATCCCACACTGCTTCAGGGGAAATTTACCAAGTGTGCGAACCCAGACAGACCTGCAAACTTGGATGAGACAGAGATCACATCCAGTCCACATATAAAGCAACATAAGAGTGGCACACTGTACGATGTGTGTGTTGTCCTCTGAGGACGAGACCATGGAAGCGTGGACTCTGTGTTCCCAAGAATTAACTCTGGACCGCCAGTGGTCGAGCTGTGACAAAGATTTGTTATACTGCTGAGAACTGTAATACTATTAAAGACTTTTCAGATACCAGAGGGCCAACAGACCAGGAGAAAATAAATCCCCCTACCATGGACTACTGGTTGAAGCAAGGGAACATACTGTCAAAAATAATTTACTCTTTTTGCACATAAAAAAAAAAGAATAATCTATATTTATATACACGATGTTAATTTTAAAAGATTGCACATGAACAGACGTCTATTCCCATTGTGCCGTTATCCCTCCATGGAAGATGGAGGTGTGTAGGCGATACTGTTTTGCTTGAATCTGTTGCACTAGTGAACTGACACGCTACGGTACCATATTATAACTGCTGGGGATGTAACCAAATGGAATAGATATAGCCAACTGTAGCTGTATTGTGTTTGTGATTGTGACGGTTTGTTGTGTAACTTCGAATACTATCACACTGAACAAGACATTACCAGTGCGAGGTCTGCCTAAGGCTTGTTGAAAACTTAATCCTGTTTCATTTTGTTTGTTTGTTGTTTTTTTTCCTCTGTATAGCAGCTTATGACATGCTTTACATTATCTGGTGTATACAGTATATTAAATATATATTTTGGCAAGCTCTTATCTCACTGATATTTAATTCACCTTCACAGCTTCGTTTCATGACGTCGCAACAGTGACAGTGGCATGAAGTCCAATCAATTCCCAGTAAATTTAAGCAAAATGTAGAGACAGGTTTCCTTTAAAAATAATGTATTCAAATGAAAACAATTGGTGATTTTCTGTTGACAAAGAATATAATTATATCTGCGTGATTGTATTATGTTTCACGTAAGACAAAAGGAAAACAATTTGTCGTTTTTTTTTTTTTAATCTTCGCTACATTATTAATTTGTTTAATATGTAAACTGTCTTTGTTTTGAATTTTGAATTTTAATTTTTTATTTTATGATTATTTCAAATATCAGTTGACAACAGTTAGAATTAGGTTTCAGATACACCTAGGATCAGTTTGCCTACATTATGAATTTGCATAATGATGTGCAGATTGTCTTTTTCATTTTCAATTTGTATTTTTTAACTTTTATTTTATGTATATATGTGTATCAAATGTCAGACCATCTCGGTTAGTACTAGATTTCAGACACATCTGCAAATTATCTATATTGTATTTAATTTTAATTTTCAACTTTTATTTTTATATATCAAAAGTCAGATCATCGCAGTTAGAAGTAGCTGTCAGATACATCTAAAGTCTAGTGTAACTGAAAAAAAACTACAATTTATCAGACTACCTGCTCCCCAAGAAACTGCTGTACGGCGAACTCCAACATGGCAAGCGCTCCCATGGAGGCCAAAAGGAGCGCTTCAAAGACACTCTGAAAGCTTCTCTGAAGGCCTTCAACATCAACCACGACACGTGGGAGCTTACTGCAACGGACAGACCAAAGTGGTGTTCAGCTGTCCACAAAGGCTTCAAATCCTGTGCGGTCAACAGAACTGCTGCAGTAGAGCAACGCAGACAGGCCAGGAAATGTGCCAGCAAGTCCCCGACATCGCCACCATCCCATGTCCACACTGCGCCAGAACCTTCCGGGTGCGAATTGGTCTGATCAGTCATCTGCGCACCCACAGAGCCCAGTCCACCTACCCCCCAGGATGATTAGATGGTCCTCGTCGATCCCGACGGACGAATACCTGTATTAATCTTTTATGAATCTTCTTTATTAAATGAACATGTTATGCCGCAGATTCCTGCTTGGCTCTTTCCGATATCAATATACTTTACAAAGCCCCATCTCCTCCCCCCCCCACCCACCCCCACCCCCATGCCAACTGTCCTCTTCCTCCTTCCAAAAAAAAAAAGCCCTGTGTTTTGGCTGTACATGAGTACATCATATAAACTGGCAGAGTTAGTGTCACTATTAATGAAAATGTCCCCATAGTTTCATAACTTTTCCAGATCAGATTGTGTTGATTCTATTGTACTTTTATGTTGTGACTGAGAGGCTTCGTTCTATATCATGTGTAGGTCACAAATAGCTAAAACTAAGATTACGAGCAAAAAATATTCTTTGTGCACTTTCAAACTTCAGCTCTTTCAAGGAGCCTTAACACTAACGACGATAGTCCTGGGTTAATGTACTTTGCATGGGAGACATTAGACCCAATGTTTGTTTTGGAGTCCATGTGGACTGAGGCATTGTATAGAATTGGCCTTTTCAGTTCATGGCGTGTCTATGTTGAGGAAATGCAAGACTGTAATTTTGCAAGAAACGCGCGCACCATTTTGTTCCATAAATTTTGTTAAGTATATTTTCACGTTACCCCTGTCCAGCATCTACTCACATCACACGTTTTGATCATTATGATGGCATGGATCTCAGATGTGTTTAACAGATCAGTGATATCCATAGCAGACCACTTAAGTCTAGGAAGGTTAACTTTACACACAAAAAAACACACCAAACCCTGATTAAAT
>OZ007583.1:32661213-32673713 GCA_963931925.1 Onchidella celtica | reverse complement strand
GGCAGATAAACATTTTACATGCAAAAACAATGTACATCAATCATGATCATTAAATGACCAGATTTGATTCAACGTCTGTGTTTCATCCGCTTCTTTCTCACTTTCTGTATGGTGATGACGGCGAATGGTGAATGAGTCACTTAACACATTCAGTTTGCTGTTGTATTGCTGTCGTGTCTTAGTTTGATGTTCTTGTTGACTCTATCAGGTGCTCGAGTGTCTTTTTGTCTGGGTTACATTCACATATACAACACACACACACACACACACACACACACACACAGAGAGAGAGAGAGAGAGAGAGAGAGAGAGAGAGAGGCCATAATGATATCAGGGCATATAGTCTGGACACTGTTCTTGTTATTGATCCATCTACCCCAGCCCCCCCCCCCTTTTTATCATCATCATACACTTAAATTCGCTAATGAAAGTAAATAGGCCTACACATGTGTCAAGTTAGAATAAAAATAAACGTTGTAAATTACCGACTTAGATGTATATTATATTAGCTTTTATTGATATCTTTACTATTATTACCATAATTATCAATAAATATATCGATGAAATCGCTGGGTAACTCACTGAATTAAAAGAAAAGAATTTTACAAAGTAACACGCCCCGAATTTTCCAACGCATCTGTGCTAGTGTGTTACTCTCACTGAAATCGGCAGGCCGGTTTATGTGTACTGTATATTGTGCTGGGATTTCTATCTAGGTCAATGCAACATAGAGGTTCTACCGTGTCGGTAAGCAGTACATAACGCAGTATAGCCAATTGACTTCCTTATCTAATAATTTCAGCGTTGTTTGACCTGGGGCTAATAAGTTATACGTATAACTATAATATATCTGTCATAAGAATCTCTTGTATCCTGAGATTGGTCACCAATAACTTGGTCAGATTTTTTTTCTAGGAGGTAGCAGAAAAGTTTCCTGGCTTTGGCAATTTGTGCTGTAATTTCCATGGCAAGTCTGGAGTCAACTTTTCAACCTTTCCCTGAAAATAATATAATTGCGATGGACAGATAAACAGATTTATCTCGGGCAAGCTTGACACCTCAGGTTGTTAATAATACTGGGTTTGACAAGAGTGTTCTATCGAGGCATTTCCAGATTTTAAGCGAAGTTTGTTACAACCTGATCGTGCAAAATAGGTGAGACTGAAGCGAAACGCTTGTGAAAGTCCTGACTGTGTTCACAAACCTGGCGTGACAAAACTTTGTTAAGATGTGGTGTGTAAGTGGGACAAAAGAAAGACCGAGCGACATGTCCCGACAGTTTCGGTTTCATTTCCCGTTCTGTGTACTTAGTGTGTAGGCCTACAATGCTGCATGCCAACAGTGAACTGGACAACAACATGAATGTCGATCGAAAGTGGACCAAGAATTTTATTTACGTTATCGAAAGTAAGGTTATTAAAGTGTGCATCTCTGTCTTTCAAATAAGAAAATTTCACTTCTATGATTTATCCCTTTTCCCCCCATGTCTGTCCATCCAGGTCTTTATACTATACCGTATTTCCTAGAATTGATCTGTCCATAGATAATAATACACTACTGAACATCTGTAACGAACACTTCCTGGAATAGGTCTAAGTGACAAGACTCACAAGAACACCACATTTATACACGACAGTTGCAACAAACAGCTTTCTAGACCTGCAAATAAAGACATGATCATAGGCCCAAGCACTCGATCAAAATCTCACTTTCCCTAGCCGATAAAGGCACGGTCCCCCCCCCCCGCCCCTTTCTTTGCCCCTGCCACTTGACACTGATTAGAGAAAATGTGTCACAGTCGAAAAATTCGAGTAAAGCGCTATGTTTTCATGTGTACGGAAATGGAAACGGCAAAGAAAACTGCAGAAAATCCATCAAGTAGTAAAAACAAAGAGTACTGTCAAAATATGGCAGAAAGAAATAGTTGTACGTAGGAAAGCCTCGCGTAGGAAATAAAACCGAAATTATCTTTTTTGTGTATGTTTTATTCTATCGTTTCGGTATCATTTCTTAAACGACGCTTTGCTTTAAGCCATGCTGCGAACCCCACAGTTTTTCTGTGGTTATGATAAAAACAAAGAGTGGTTACATGTGCACGGACATCATCTCCTCACTTCTGTGATTTCTTTGGAGTACGGTAGACCTGCCAAGCGTCCTTTATTTTACAGGGCTGTCCTGTATTTAGTATTTTCGAAGGATATGGGAAATAACATTTTTATGAAAAAGAAATTCTTGCCAAGTTTGAGGACAAGAGCCAGGTCCAGTAAAATATAAGACGGTGTGCGCGTTATATTGGTCCATAGAGTGGATTGTGTGATCTGTAAAGTGTGTCACAGTGTTTTGTATTTGAGTTGCCATTTATTTGGAAATGATAATTATCTGACAGATTTCAGTTTCTCTTTATAGGGCAGTACACTTACTGAACTAGTCGTTTAGTTGGCAGGTGTGTAATTTGGAAAGTGAGACAAGACACACTGAGCCAACCAGACACAATTTGAAGACCTTTACTTGTCTCTCCCCAAGGGAAATAATTGATACTTATTTCTCGGTACTGAGAAATTTGTTGGTTATTTTCCCTGCGGTTAATGAATAGTGCACACATTATTTCAGCAAAATTATAATAAATTGAGATCACGAATTATACTTCTTCAAAACAATTTCCAGAAAACATCCTGTCAAATCTGGGGGTATTCACTGACCTTTGAAAGAAAAGTGGTAATGCTTAGACATTTGCTACACATGTATAAATATTTATATTTAATTTCTCTCTCTCTTTCTTTCCTGTGCCTTTCTTCTTCCTTTTTCTTTCGTTTTGGTTTGATCAGCTTTAAAAAAAAACAAAAACAAACATTCTTTGGTTGTTATTTTTTCATGTGTTGATTACCACAAAAAGTAAAAAAAAGAAGAATGGACCACAATCGCAAAAGAAGCTGCACACAAATCTGCTATGCCAGGAGGTAAATTATTTACAAACAAGACATGACATTATTTGGGCACTTGATAATGTAATTATTTCTGACAGTGATTATACTCATTTTTTTTTTAATCAGGTGTTTGGGAAGGATAGAAAGACTTCGTAATAAAGTTTATCATAGTACAGCTGTCAATTCGACAGTGTCACACTTCGACCCTTTAAGAAAAATGTTTTTAAAAAAAATTGTTTGTGAAGTACAGTGAAGAAGATTTCGGTGGCCATGATGATGGGATCACATTTACACAGGCCTAAGTAGTAAACATATAACTGAAGGCGAAAACTTTGTTTTATATCACTTTGAAAAAATTGTGAGTAGATCTGGCGAAATCGTGCTTAAGGTGAAAGACCAAATTCCCCAGAAAACCCCGCCAAAGGGGATTTTTTTTTTCCTATGGACCTTGAGATTTGCTTATAAATTGAAAGATTAGCCATTTTCTGCATTCGGTTAAAGTATTTTGCTTGAAATCGTCTTAGAAATATTCTATTTTTGTTTTTTTAAACGGTTATAAACATTTAACCTTAAGCCCGATTTCGCAAGACCCGCTCACAATGGATATAAAAATCTGCGACCTAGAAAATACTCCACCACTTGCCATCAAAGAAAACGAATGATAGTCTCAACATCAGCAATTATCCACTCAAACACCATTGTAAAGGCAGCTTAAACACCAGAATTACTGGAAACTAAACACAGAATATTTCTCCCTGTGTGGTTTTCATGTCAATGGAGGAAAGCATTTTTTTGTTGTGGTAGTTCTCTCATAGCCGCTCTGAGCGGCGCATAGTCTATTGTCTTATCTGCTTCGACCGTTCAGAGCGGAACATGAAGTGAGTCAACTAAAAAACACTTAATTCATTGTCATTAATGTCAGTCGTTGCAGTGGCTGGGCTTCAACGTGTTCTTAGAAAGGGCCTTTCATTACATACTGCGTTGACAGAAAATTATGACCACATGATTCTACGTCAATATTGCTTTTGAATGGACTGATGTTTATGTCACGGGACGCTCTTATTTCTGTGAGACCAAACTTCACACCAATGTCACAGTTCAGAGTTATTGTGAATAATGCAATCGAGCGAAACATTATTATTCCAACTGCACGGGAATATAACAAAAAAATTTACTGCTCTTGAGGGTTTAATCTTTGCGTAGACAGATGCATTTTGTCTGCAGTCGTACGATGTGAGACGCACAGACCCAGATCTTGTATAAATGATGTTGCTTCCGACAGCTGAAATAGTAATGAATGTCGTTTAACACCTTGTATCTTTTTCACGTACAGAAAGAATAATTATATCGCTGGCACTGTCATGAAATCGCACAGATGTGTTCGTCCAACTGCAAATAAGAATTCCTGCTTTTTCCAAGCACTCATGAACTCGTGGAAGGTACGTATACTTGATTTGGTTTCTATAGATTAAGCGGGAGAATAATATTCCAAATAATAACAATAATACTGGAGTGTACACAGAGCGCTGTCGGTACAAAATGAACCCAAAGCGCTTTACAAAGAAATAGTACTATTTCTTTGTCCCTCTGTCTGTCTCTCTCGTCCTCGCTCTCTGTCTGCCTGTCTGTCTCTCCCCCCCCCCTCTCTCACCCACCATTTATTAATATTTAATATTTATTAATGTAACTAAAATGTACTTGAAAGGGAATTCATGTCAATTTTTTTCCTATCTACTGTATAGTAGATCCCTCCTGGTCGGTTTCATGATAGGGCCAGGGATACAATCATGTATATCACAGCATTTGCGAGTAGATGGGCAATGCTGTGTGCATTGCAAAATTAAAAAATGTACGAGCTAGCTCATGATGCCGCCGCAGTAAAGTCAGTGGTAGGTGTTGCTTGTACGGCGTAACCATGGAAATTCCTTCTCCTCTTGCTGTCTACATTGTAATGCAGCCTGTTGACAATCTGCGAGACTGTCTTACTGCGCGGCAGTCCACTCACCAATGGCAGGTTTTCAGATTGTTTATGCAGAATCTCGTAATCTGGTTCTGTTTTGTAACAAACACTGTTGCCTCTTCTACTTGCTTTTGTAGGTGAACTGACCCTAAACACTATATTGGCTTCTTCATCGGGGAAAACCACCTTTGTTTCTGCGTAAGGATACTCAAAGGGAACCAACATTTTGTTGACTTCCCTGTCATCTTCATCGCAAAGATGGCACTCGGTTGCGTGTTTGCCTCTACTAGCTGTTGTTGGACGAGACAGTTGGTAGAACGCCTTTTTCCTTTCGCTAGCCGTGTTAGGACGAGAAGCTGTGGTAGGTCTGCTACGTACAAAGTTTCCTTCACTCGGTTCGTAATCTCTGCGAGATAGTTGGTGAGCTCGTGTGGGTTTCTGAATCCGTCTCAGCAAACGCTGGAGCTCATGCTCAGAGAATTTCTTGTTCCCTCTCAGCTGGCCAGCTTGAGAACCCGTGGAGACTCGTCTATGACAATATGTTGGAGTCCTGGGAGGTGGGGCAGAGTGGACATAACGATAGTTGTGTGCCTGGTGAGAAAACAAAGGGGTTATATCAATTAATAGTTATCGTCAACTGTATAAAAGTATTTGACTTATTGATAACAGTATGCGTGGACTTCACTGCTGCTGCAGTGCCCAAACTCTACTTTGTTACAGATTTAAGATGACAGAAATATTTAACAGGATTTCCATTTCATAAGTAAACTTATGACAAAATAATATGGGCTTTGCGAGGTGTGCTAACTGAACTCTCCATTGTCTTAGGTCATAGAGAAGCGAAATTTCCAGGACTGATGGAGTTCATCTCAAGCTAGATTTTGGTAAAGAAAAATATTGAACTTAATGCTTGTTAACTTTGTTTTTGTATTTTAAATTCAGAAGTGAATTCCAGGAAGTCAATCAGCTTTAGAAACATACCTTGATAGCTTCATCGCTGGACACTCGGTTGTTATAGGTGGGTTTGGTCAGTCTAGATACTATGTCATTCAGCTCAGTCTGCGTCACTTTCTCGAAACCGTAAACCTTAGCTTTTTCCGGCTCCGGTGTGACTCGGTAATAGTAGCCACTCATTCTAGTTCACACTCTCTATTGACTCTAGGGGCTGGATAAGGCTGGAAATTAAAGAAAAGTAACAATTATATCCAAAGAAAGGGGTTCATATTCCACTCGACAGTGTACACTGGAAAAATTAAATCCTCACACGCCTACGCTCTCTCTCCCTCTCTCTCTCTCTCTCTCTCACACACAAACAGGGACATAGTACTAGTAAGATTTGCCACAAAGTTAAACTTTTGGGGGGAAAAAAAAAACGACGAAAGAAACAAAAGTTCTATTTCACAAAACTCCACCTTACAGACAACAACAAAAAAGCATAGTATAGTGATCTCTAAGATAATGAACATAAAATTTAATCTTACGTGGAATTATTCAAGTCACAAACAGCATCTGAGAAGCCCATTCGTATTTATATTTATTTTTGTAAATTCTTTAGAATTTTTTTTTCAAGTCTTCCGTTTTTTGTTCTTTATTTTGCCTTACGAAGTCCCCTCGGTGATTATAAAGTCATTTATTGTCAGAACTTTAACAATCGTTGTTTTGCCTAGTTACATAGCTAAGCAGCAGCACTGGTATGATTCCGCCTACCAGCGACATGCTACAGTAATACATGTATCAAGAGTTGGCAACCAGAATTGTGCTGTCTAAAATAGTTGAGAAAATGGAGTCTGAAATTTATAACCTTAACGAAAATTCATATAATTGCAATAACTTCAACACACCTCACTGGATATTAAAATAAAGTCACACACCTTGTACCCTGGATATCTGTAGGCAATAAATAAAATTGGACATAACACATTCTGGTGCCATTCCTCAATATATAGGTCACTGCCGTCCCCTCTCGACTGTTATATGCGCAAGTCAGTCATATGACACAAGTCTTATCTAGTTCACAAGGGACAAAATGATAAATTTAATATCAGCAATTGTCGCCTCTCCCGGCCCGCTCTAGATAAACAGACCAAAGAAACGTAAGATCTGCAAGTAGTCAACTGATCTATGACACAGGTTAGATTAAATGCCGAGTAGAGATTTAGACACCCTTGGGGGGAAGGGGAGACTCAGGTGGAGAACAGCAATGACATGCGAGTCTCTTCAAAATTAAACACTGAATGTTTACCGAAGATAAACCTCTGGCAGTCTAAAGACAGTCCACAAGGGGCATGACATATCTCATACTGATATAAAGTGACTTATCAAATCCATACCTATCTGCCAACTCTTCTCCCGGGCCATAATGTGTGCACAATTCCCATTTATTTTTCAATCTGAATGCTTAGGGCCATCCATAATGAAACTACCTACATTCGATTTTGAACGATTTTTTTTTTTTTTTTGCTCCCTCTTCCTTCATGTAGGTTTTCATACGCTTGGCGACAAGCCCTTTCATTCCATGTACAAGCGTACAAACGTTCGGATTGTTGATATAGATATCTACGATAAGCACTTGATGCTTTAAAACATGAGTCTCCAACTTTTTTCATTCCGTTTACCCCTGGAAACTTGTGTGAAAATAAATTTACCCCCACCCTGTTTTGTTCAGTAATTTGAGTTTACATTTCTACCATAATAAAGCATGTGACAGATGACGTCACGACACTGAGTTTCGATGAGGTCTAGCGCACTAGCCAACTGATGTTGTTTTTTTCTCACTGAAACTCAATGTCAAAATCAACTAGTACGCGCCTAGGTATAGACACGACAGATAAGCCAGAAAGTACGAAGACAGGGCGTCACGAGAAACCTAGGCCTTCGAAATTGCTGACAGTCCTGACATTAAACGTACATAAAACTGTTATATTGGAAATATTGCTTTAGCCGTTACTGCTGAAAAGAAATAACTGTCAGTGACATCAAGCTATATATCAGAGCATTTAGCTATGAAACTTCTTTGTTTAGTGGTTACAGCAAGTCGCAAACCCCGATAAGAGGCAAGAAACACCAACAAGCACACCATAAAGCCCTATACGCACTAGCCGAGTTTGATTGACCGACTAGTTGGATGGTGACGTCACGGTTTTGCGTTTCAATGAGACTTCACGCATCGGCTAAGTAGTTAGATCTCATTCAAATGCAGTGTAGTGACGTCAGCATCAAATCAGTCGGCTAGTGTGCGCCTAGCTTGAAAAAAAGATCTTAACATTTCGCCATTTTGTGTGCACAGAAAAATGTTAGCTGGCCGCTGTGCAGAGAATCAATGTTGTTAGTTCCCTTTTTCAACCATCATTGGATATCGTTCTCTCTCAGTACACGATGACGGACAGACAGTGGTCTGTAGCTCTACCTAAGAGAGAGAGAGAGAGAGAGAGAGAGAGAGAGAGAGAGAGAGAGAGAGAGAGAGAGAGAGGGCGAGGGGGGAGAGAGAGAGGCAGAGAGAGACAGAGAGAGAGAGAAAGAGAGAGACAGAGACAGACCAATAGACAGACGGACGGGTGGATAGATAGATAGATAGAGAGAGAGATAGATAGATAGATAGAGAGATAGAGAGATAGAAAGATAGATAGATAGATAGATAGATAGAAAGATAGATAGATAGATAGATAGATAGATAGAAGGATAGATAGATAGATAGATAGATAGATAGATAGATAGATAGATAGATAGATAGATAGATAGATAATAGACAGATAGATAGATAGATAGATAGATAGATAGATAGATAGATAGATAGATAGATAGATAGATAGATAGATAGATAGATAGATAGATAGATAGATAAAGATACATAGATAGATAGATAGATAGATAGATAGATAGATAGATAGATAGATAGATAGATAGATAGATAGATAGATAGATAGATAGATAGATAGATAGATACCCTCCCACTGTTATCAAATTATGTTTCATTTTCTACCAGGTCTTGTATAAAGTCAATGTACCGTCCTGCACCACTATAGGTGGTACTGCCTGTACCAACACTGCAGCCGTGCGGTACAACAGATTACACAATGGGATTAGATTCACCACTTTAGGGTACACGACATGGCAGTCCCTGAACAAGCCATGGGATTAACTTTCTGTACCGGAGCCACCACCTTCAGAATGACTCCATAGTCAGCGACAGTTATGTTATCTCCAATATACAGTGTGTTTGACAACTAGGACTGGAGTAGCCACTGTAAGGGGAGTATTACACTAAGCCTAGAACGGCACGGACAGCTGCTAGCAGACAAGAAGTGCACACCATAATTTCCTACATTTTCTTAGTAAATCAGGGAAGACCATATCATACTAAACCCGGTCAGACACAGTCAGCTTCTGCCATATACATGTCTTGCATTTAAATTTTGCTGGCAGCAACTGGTTGTGACGATCTTGGTTTAGTATGAACCCCTCCCTAAACGTGCGATGATTTTGATGTTTGAAGAATTTAGCTCTATATTCAGTCACCAACCCTTGGGAAATCCGTCGCGTATGACTGACGTCGTTTGCACATAAGAATGACATCGTTCCTATGTAGATCCGCTGGTAACGACATGGCGCTGACGTCGGTTTGATTTAGGGACCCCTCCGCTACGGTCATCCTACCACCCCTATAGAAATCCTGTACAAATCTACATGGAATTGACGTAGGAATGCTAGCTGGGAATTGTGCCTAAATCACAGACAGCTAAAACTGCGATATTGAGCAAATTGTATTTTTCAAGCACGGTATGACATAGAAACCTACAATTCAACTGATCTTTTCACTCCCAGCCAGGTTTCGTAATACTGACGAAAGCCCACATGATTCGATCCTACACGACAAATCAAAGGTTTATCACTTAATAAGGCCGTAAGAAAGCACCAGACACAGAAAACAGATGGCGTGTCATAATAGCACTGAAGGGGAATATAAAGTAGAGAATATCCCGGTTTATACCATATTATTTGAATATTATTTGGACAGGGTTGGTATAAGCTGGGTTTTCGTGTGTATGCGTGGCACAAATCCATCAAGTAGTAGAAAGAAAGAGTGTTTCATGCAAACGTTCTTTCTATTTCACTACTTGAAGGATTTTTGACGTTCCCGTCCCCGTTTCCGTTCCTGTCCACATGAAAACGGAGCTTTACTCTAAGCATGATCTTCCTGTGTATATATAAAATAGCGCTTTGCACAGAAGGCAGTATATTTGCTGGTCCCTATACACAACTATGCCCTTTGTTTAGGACCTCCGGTGGACTGGGTATGGTATAGAGTTAAACGACTTCAAATATTATATTGATTGCTTTTATGGATTGCACGCCCAACTGTACAGGGGTCGGCAAATAGTTGCTCGTTTGTCTTTTCATCTGTGGCTTTTTCCTTTTCTGATTTGCCGATTAAAAAAAACATGAAAGAAAGACTATCGGAACTACTGATTCGCATGCTATAGGAAACAAGTCATTTAGACCAACCAAGAATATACAGAGAAATCCATTTGGATTATGATGCAGATTTAAAATCTATATCTACCAAAACTTGGGCTTGTGTACTTTATAATGTTCTCCAGAAATGGGAATGAAAATATGTAATTTATCCAAGGGCTGCGTGCAGGGCCGGATTAAGACCTTTATAGGCCCTAGGCATTTAAAGGATTTTGATGCCCCCCTACGTAATGCAAACTATAAACAAAAATAAACCATTAAAAATATAAAAAGAAAAGAAGAAAAAGCGAGCAAATATTTTTTTCCCCCTCTTTTGGGACCCCTCTTTGAGGACCCTGTTTCAGCTGCACCATTTGCAGTTTTGCACCATTAAGGTCCATGGTAAATCCGGGAATGAAAAAATTGCTGTGGGTGCTCCGCCCACCCCCCACCCCCACCCCTCCCCCAGACTGGACATAAAGTCAAAGAGGAATGGTCCATTACGGTATTCTGTGTCTCGGAGCAAACGTTGTATTTGCACAAAAATATACATTAACAACGCTAACTTGTTATGTATGTCGTGTGTAGATTTGCATGTGTATTGCAGCTTACTCTTTCATTGAATTCGAAATAATTATTATTACGTTACTTGCCTGAAAGGTTGCCGCCCCCGCTGCTCCGAGGGTCCTGCTGTTGCAGTGTTTCCGGGAAACCGACTACTGAGATCGAATACTGGTCCTGTCTCGGTAGGTCTCTCGTACAAGGTGCATGCGAACGAGTGGTACTAGCAGATGATCACCGTTTCGCCTATGACCATTCCGCAGCCTCCGGGCTCCGGATAAGCCCGATCCCAGGTCTGGAGAGACCCGGGGAGAATTTCTTCTCGACCGCCACGTGGTAGCAGCGGGGTAGCCCAAGCTGGGGGCTAGCTAACAGGGACGGGCTGACGGCTGACCTTCCCGAAGCCGTTAAACACTGGGAGCTTTCCGTTACTGTAAGCAGAAGGGGGCAAATTGCCTAGCAGAACGCAGTGGTGGCAGTCCCCGATTGAGGGCCGGGGACTGATCAGATCGATCCTTCGATAAGTCGTGCAGCAAGCACTACATGACAATGACTTAAACGAGACAACGACCGCACGCTGGCGGATGAGAGAGTGAGATTCTGGTCACGACGTGATACGAATCAGTCGGTCAGGCTGTCATCAGCCTCCATTTGTCTGAAAGGGGCTCAAGCAGTAACAAACACCCACTAATCATGATGGTAAAATATGGCAAATATAAACGTGGGGCTGAGAAACCCAGACATATTCCCCGTAGGGAGGATGGCAGTTGCCAGGTCCCCTTACGCAAGTATGCTACTGGTGACCTGTGTCCGAATGCGAGTGTGAATGCGTGTGTGAAAACCAAGAAGGGGACCCTAGCGGCGAGGGATCCCCCTGCGACACTTAACATGTTGCAGCTTAACGTCTGCGGCCTTCGCCCGAAGGTCTTGGAGCTGACTAAGCTCCTAAAGGCAAAACATATACATGTAGCTCTGCTTCAAGAGACTCTACTGAATGGGAGAGGCGCGCACGTCACAGGGTATACCATATACACCTGCTCGTGTACCAAGTGCAGAGGCATTGCCACATTAGTCCGTAATGATATTACGGCCGTGAGGCAACACGCCCTGACGAGCAAGGGTGAAACTGATACCCTCACTCTTACAGTATGGAAGGACGGCGTGTCCTTTACCATCACGAATGTGTACAATCCCCCAAAGGTCCCCTGCGACCTAGGGTTGACAGAGGCTACCTTTATAAATACCATCATAGGAGGAGACTTCAACGCACGAAGCCCTGAAATGGGATATGCCCCAGAATCCACGAACATCGCAGGAAGAAATGTCGAAGATCTCCTCCTAAGTTCGAACCTGGTCCGGATACAATCAAGGGCCTCCACGCCTACTTGCCTGCATCGTGCAAACGGCGCGGAGAGTCGGCCCGACATTACGCTTCTATCTGCTGACCTCGTTACCAGACATAGCTACACAGTCCTCGAGGACGTAGGTAGCGACCACCTTCCTCTCCTCGTACAAATCCAGACCAAAACAGCTAAGAAGAAGGAGAAACGTTTAAACTGGAATTACAAGCGAGGTAGATGGGAAGAGTTCAGAGAGACTTTAGG